>JAOVVF010000048.1:21619725-21634068 GCA_028565595.1 Duopalatinus emarginatus
AAACAGGAAGTTTCATTTCAATAGTTTCATTTCTATTAAGAAGAGTATGATTGAGTTGGTTTTGTTCTGCATTTTGCTATTCATTTACATGTGATTAAATCGCGATTAAAATTTTTAATCGTTTGACAGCCCTAATATATATATATATATATATATACATATCGCTTGTGATTTTATCTAGCTAATCTTTTTAAACATTGACTAGCTAGCTTAATTTAATTATATCATATAGTCCATTTAAGCAAGTAATGTGACAAAAAAAATAATCGTTTTTCAAATAAATTTATCCAACCGATTTATGATTTCACAGTATATCCTGGCCTCAGTGTTTTAAGCATGGAGGAGCATAAAGAGTTAATGCTATATGGCGACAACCAGCGCTGCGGCAAATGCTGTCTAGGCAACAAAAAAATCAAAGGTAAGTAAAAATCAAATCTTTTGACAGTGTACTGATCTGATACCACTAGTCTTTGTTGCCACTGTTTCTGAAGCTTTACCCTAGTCAATCCCAACAAGCTAATGTAGCTAGCTAATGCACTTCATTTAAAAACAACTAGCTGATATAAAGAACGAGCCTAGCGGCGTACATGCATGACCATACACATGCATTTTACAAGCCTATTGTTTAAACAAGAGGGACATCCCTAACTGATTAATACTAACTCGTTTCAGTATTGGTTTTAGCATAATACATGTACTTGATTCAAAAATAACGGTATCAATCTCACTCGCTGGAGAAATTGAAGCAGTTAAAGACAACAGTTACACATTTTATGATGTGTTTATAGGTTACATGTCTGAGTTGAATGGAGCCTTTGGGGTTTTCTCGTTTAAGGGGGTAGTAACACCACCTCTGAACACCAATATCGTTGGGTCAGATGAGCTAATCTCAGACAGCAATTAGACTGGAGTTCAGCACAGATATCTCATCCGTCTTCTCATCTCATGCTTTATGCTCTGCTCTCTACAAATCCTCTTTGAGCTACTTCGTGGACAATCTTCGCAATACAATCTACTCTCCATGGTACCACACATACACACACACACACACACACACACAACCATTTCTCAGATTGCCTTCACATAAACATCCCATAGACCAAAAATCTTTTGTTTATCCAATCATAAATTGGTCTAATTAAAATCTTTGACTAAAATCAGACCATGTAAACATAGTTCCTGATCCTTTGATCCATTTAAACTACATCTAAAATTCAGATTTATTGTTGTTTACAAAAGGTCAAAGGTCAATAGTGTCTGCACATGATCCAAGTCCTGGGAACAGACTGCTTCCGACGTTTCTTATTTTCTAGCCGTATGAACATATGGAGCAGTACATTCAACTCCGTGTTTGTCTTCTGAACAGATGTTTTTAATGACTTCTTCACTGGTGCTGTAAGTTTGTTTTTATAGCATGTTAATAAGCTAGTGGCAATTTCTGCATTAACCTACTCATACTGTACCAAAAACAATTTGACACTTGCAGAGACTCGGTAAAATGTTACTAATTAATGCTGTACTAAACAAAGGTGGAAATATCTTGTCTATATAATTATATACATTATTATTAACCGTAGTGTGTGGAGTGATTAGTAGCAAGAGTGGTTATATAAACATAACCTGTGGTCATTTTTTCACCCATTCACATACAGTCAGGGCCATTAGTATTTGGACATTCAGACAACAGTATACTGGATATTAAATTAAAGCTCATAGTCCTGACTTTCATCTTTAAATTAAAGACATAACTCCGGTGTATGGTGTAGGGATTACAGAGATTACAGTTCTCCTCCTTCGATTGGACAAACTAACAACAATGCATTGTATTGTCATTTTTTAATACTCCTGTGCAAATCCTTTGCAGTCAGTGACTGCCTGAAGTCTGGAAGCTACAGATATGACCAGACGCTGAATTTCTGTCCTGGCGATGCTTTTGCTAGGGCTTAACTGAAGCTATATTAATTTCCTGTTTATTTTGGGGTGTTTTGTTTACAGTTTTGCGTCATGGAATCACTTGGATTCAGGTCAGGTGACAACCCCTATCCATGGTGCCCGGGAAGCAATAGGGGGTTAGTTGCCTTCCTCAAGGGCACTTCAGTCGTGTCTTGTCAGCACACGTGATCGAACCAGAGACCTTCCGTTCCAAGGCTGATCTTCTTCATGATTTTTTTTCTTCCAATATTTCTGGTACAAGTTAACAACAAGTTTTATAAATGTCCAACTATTTTTGGATCTGTCTGTATGCATTATTGTTGTCAACTCCACTTTCCAGAATGTACTGTGGCCCGCAAAAATGGCTGCCAAGGACTACATTTCCCAGCACAACACTCCAACAGAATGTTCACCTTCACCTGAATACTGAAACCAGTTTTCATTACAGCCAATCACCTCTACAGTGCCATGGATGCAGCAGGAGATGTGAACTGGTAAGGCGCCATGTAAGCACGAACTAGCGGGTGAGAGCCAACAGCAGTTGGCCGAGCTAGACACCAAATTCAATGCATATCAATGCTGCCACTTCCAACTTCCCCACACTGAGATCCCGGGCTTTAAATCCAAGTTCTCTCATCCTGAAAGAAATATGTGCGAGATATAAAGAACATTTCGACGAAGTGGTCTTAAATGTCACTGTGGTCCAGCTGGGAGCTCTCTGATTTATTTATTTATTTATTTACCCAGAACTCTATCTTGTCTGGAGGAATATAGGACACACCATATCAGGAAGTACGAATGCAAAGACTTGGTAAGCCTCATGTTTGGCTACCACCCACAAGCTAATGGACAACTGGGACAGACAAACCAGGAAACTGGATGTTTTTTGAGAACCCTTTGTCCACATATCCAGGATGACTGGGCACAGTCCCTGCCTTGGGCAGAGTCCAGACAGAATTCACTGCATTTTAGTGTGTGCTTGGTTACCAGCCACCTTTTTTTTTTCACCTGGGAGGCTAATCCCACAGGAGCGGTAGTTGGTGGTTAGACTTCTAATTAGAAGGTCATGAGTTCAAATCCTTCACCAAGCTGCTACTGCTGGGCCCGGGAGCCTCGACTGCTTAGTTATAAAAATGAGATAAATGCAAGTCGTTTGGATAAGGGCATCTGCCAAATGTCATAAATGTAAATGTGGATTATTGGTATAGGCAGTATGGGAGCAGACAGGTGGTGAGAGTGGGTGGTTAAAAAGGACCAACATAGAGGAGAAACTCGACAGTGTCGTCCAGTTATTTGCAAGAGCCATTAAGAACACCCTAGGGTGTTGAAAGCGCAGCATAAGGTACAGTACATCAGGTACCATAGAGAGAGGGCAGGCATAGGTTTGTGGTTAAAGCACCTGCCTTGTGAACGGAAGGTCCCTGGTTTCATCCCCATACCGACAAGACACGACTGAAGTGCCACTGAGCAATGCACCTAACCGTTAACTTCTCCGGGTGCTGTGGATAGGGTTGCCCACTGCTCCAGGCAAGTATGATAACTGCCCCCTAGTGTGAGTTTCATTGCACAAGTGGATCATGTGTACAAGCACAGCGGTCAATGAGTGGCTTACTTTATTCCGAAACTGGAGCTACCACACCATAACGACCTGCACCTTCCTTTTAATGTATCTTGTTTAGCAAAGCATGACAGTTTACTAATACGCTGACATTTCGGGGAATGCGTCTTTTTGGGACCTTTTGGGTTAAAAATGACTAATGAATTACACATATAGTTGGAATAAGTTTAGGAAATACAACTTTATATAAGTAATCTAAGTTAATGGACTTATGTAAAGAGACTAAAAGTAGAACATTTTTGAAACTATTTTCTGCCTTTGAATATGCAAATGGTATGAAAATTAGGAGACCATTTGAAAGTGGCAACTAGTGGCATAGGTGCACTTTTAAATCATGATTTTAAAACACAGGATCTGAATGCAGTGTGTCTCAGCAGAGGTTTGTTAAAGTGTGTGTGTGTGTGTGTGTGTGTGTGTGTGTGTGTGTGTGTGCTGGAATTCTTTATAATTAATGCTGCTGTCTGTCACTGCAGTTCATCTTGGCATTTTGTAAAATCTTCCCCCAGAATTCTCTGCAAATCCCCTGCAGGCTTACAAATCCCTTTAAATCTCACTCTTTCTCTTTACTTGTCCCTTCTTTTTCCTCCATTTGTCTTAATTTCCTCCTCTCCTTGCTTCCCAGTCCCCTCCCTATTTGCCATTGTCTTTACAGCTGTTTGTCTTGCTTTCTACTTTCTCCCCATTTCATTTTCTCCATTCCTTCTCATTTTGTTCTCCCCTCAGCCTCGTTGTACCTATTGTAATTTCCGCACGCGTGCTTTATACGTTAGTCCTTTGATGAACCAAGCACGGCCCAACTCTTCGCCTTTCTCCAGCACTCCTCTACAAATTCCTGTCGTGTGTAGGTGTGTATGTGCGCGCGTGCGTGCGTACAGATCTGTCAAAGCCGTTAAGAGCAGTAGCAGCACCAGGCTTCTCTGATTACACCGTGCTGGGGATTAGTGCTCCGCCATGATCTGCATGCTCCTGCGCTGATATTCGTTGTACCACCACACACACACGCACACACATATGGCATGCAAAAGCTGGTGGAGAAGGGTACAGTCTGAATGGTGTTGTCTATCCAGTGCTTTCATGCAAATTCCGAAAATGCAAATGATAAAAGTCAATGTGAAAACCCAACTTAAAAACAATCAATGAAGAAAAATGGATAAAATATCACACCAAAAAAAAACTGACATGGCTGGAGGTGGAATAGGTGGCAGAATACAAACACCTTCTCAGTCAGTCAATTCTTACTCAGGGGTAAAGTTCTGTGTGTGATATCGGATCAACATGGCAACCTCACAGCATGAGAAGTAAACAAAGTAGGACTTATTACTTGCTATGTGCTATACTCTATATACAAAAATTTGCTTTTTCAATCAATCAACATACTCATTAGCTTGTTCCCATTTCTGACCGAAACAGAATTCAACATTAAAATAATATGTAAAAGTCTTATTATTAAAATTTTGTACTAATGTCTTGGTGCCAGATACAACAGCGTACCTTCAGTGTTCTAATGGAGCCCATGTGCTGATGGGTCAGAACTGCTTTGGCATCTGTTTAGGCAGTTTTTAATGTTATGGCTGATCGGTGTGATTTAAATTGAAATACAGGCATTAATAATTAGGCTAGTTTACTAAGAGGGAACCATAAGCTTGTGGTTGAGGAACCTGGCTTGGGAGCAGAAGGTCCCAGGATCGATCCCTGTAACAGACAAGACTCGACTGAAATGAAAGTGAACAGTAAAAGTGAACTGTTTGCCTACTGTGCTTGCATACAGAGGAATGTGATCCACATTTAACCCATCCGTGCAGAAACACACACACCAGTGAACACTAGGGGGCAGTGAACACGCTTGCACGGAACTGGGGGTGGGGGCAGCCCCAAAACGGCACCCGGGGAGCAATCGGGGGGGTTAGGTGCCTTACTCAAGGGCACCTCAGTCATGTCTCACCCTGTATGGGGATCGAACAGGGAAACGGGAACTGGGAGCAAGGCACCCTAACTGCTCTTCAGGCACTGTGAACAGGGGCAGCCCACCAGTCTGGGCATGTGTGCTTACTGCCCCCTAGTGTGTGTTCATTAGTGTGTATGTGTGTTTCACTGTACAGTTAGGTCAAAGGGCCAAAAACACTATGGACAAAAGAGTAGTTAACTTTTACTAATACTAGGGTGAGTCAAAAATGATCCGCACTCTGGTTATACTGATCCTAGAGCCAGAGTTTGCATTTTTTTTTGACGCACCCTTGGTTTTTTTGTTTTTTTTAACTACATGCATGTTCACAGATAAAATATACAGATATGATACAAAAGATGTACTGTTAATGTTGCAACCTGATTGATGAGGAACAGTAAAGTTTGGTATGCTTTGTAAAAGCGTAGTGCATTGATCATATGCTAATTCTTTCAGTATTGTACAGTTCTTTTTTTCCCAGTTTCATTACTGAAACAAGTTCAATACACTATTAACAGATACAAAACAGTACATACAATACAATTTGATACAATACATGCAGGCTAATATTAGTATCATTTGTCAGATATAAACAGTATGAATGCTAAATTATTTATTCAGTGTCAAATTGCATATTCTGGGAGAAAAAAAAAGTGTTAAGACGTGTCTTGCTATCTCGCTATGTCCTTATTAATTGAAACCCCTCAGGACTATAACACACAGAGAAGTGTCAGGAAACAATTCAGAGATAAAAAAAATGTGTATCTGGTGAAATGAATAATATAAATGTGATACGAAGTATTACAAATAGACAGATGATAGATAAGTAGCAGATTGTTGGAGATGTTCTGAATGGATTGATTGACTGATAGAGTCATTTTAAAGTAGCTTTGGGGGAAGGAAATGTGTCCACACTGCCTAGTATTCTCGGTGTATGAGTGTGTGTGGTGTCGAATGAGTGCTATTATTATAAAAAAGCCTTTTCCCAATATAAAAAAAATGAAATCATTGCAATACCGGGAAACGGAAATGCCAGTCAAATCTCCTTTGATCATCTGACATACAGGGAAAAGTGTTGATTTTTTCCCCCTTTTGATATCGCGAAAGGCGGTCTAAATGGCAAGAGTATGGAGAAAAAAATTACAAGAGAAATTATGCACACTTCATCTGAAATTCTCCCCAATGCAATTTAGCGAAATTGCAACATTTCCAGCGTATTTTCCTTCCCCGCTCACTTTCATTTCAGGGTTTCTTTTCTTTCTTTTTTTATTTTTTTTATGAAAAGAATTGCACATTTTAATTTGCATTCATGCATCAAGGCCACATTTACACAGAGGGCAAAGTATTCAATGATCTCCCGAATTTCCTTCCCTTGTTCCCTTCACCCCTTATCTTCAGTGACTGTGTAATGTGAAAGCAGTAGAAAAAAAAAAACTAGACTTACTTGGAAAAAATGGTGCTTTTGCATAAAATCGCAAGTGAGTGGAATCTAAAACAGTTGCTGAGGAAGTGTTCGGAGATGAATACATTAGCATAACTTAGTGCCTGGGAAGTAATCATACGTCTCAGAGTTTAAGGATCCCCCATGGGCTCGTCTCTGTCCTGTCTCCGAGTTAAGATCCTGACCTGTTTGCTCAAAAGTGTCTCCTACTTTGTGTGTGTGTGTGTTTGTATGTTATGAGGAATTGAGAAAAGTGACTTTGCAGATAGCATTGCTGCCTCCTACATACATACAGCATTCCTGGTTCAATCCTAAACATGAGTTACTGCCTGTGTAGATTTTCAGTGCATGCTCATGGGTTTCCTCTGTGGTATCTGGTTTCTGCCAGATCACATTATGGTTAGAGAAATGCTCATCTGAGTTTGGGCGCCTAAGTCACCAGATCTCAATGTTATTGAACACATCTGGAATGTGCTGTGGAACACAGAAACCCTGACCCTCCGATTCTAACAGAATTGTGGACCGTTCTGCAGGAAGTATGCTGTTCATTGCCTACAGAATATTTCCACAAGCTCAAGGAGTCCATGCATCATGGGGGACCTGCTATGAAATAGACTGGTGTACTAGTTTTTTTTTTTTTTATAATATACTTTAGAGTATATTATACTTCCTCCAGTATGGTCCACAAATTTGTAGACATACTGGAATGTCACTTAAACAAACCCCATACCGTTTTAAAGCCACCTTCGATGTCATTCCCACCTAAGTCACCAGATCTCAATGTTATCAAAGACATCTGGGACGCCATACAATGTGCTGTGGAACACAGAAATCCTACACCTCAGAACAGAACAGAATTGTGGCCTGTTCTGAAAGATCTATTGTGTTCATTCTACAGAATATTTCCGCAACCTTGTGTAGTCCATGTCCTGTTGGGGTTCCTACCAAGTATTGGACTGGTGTATCATCTTTTTCCTGGTAATCCAATGTATACACATGAAAAGCGATATGTATTGGTCAGAGTTGCAGTGGATCCCAAATCCAACTTAAGAAAATATCCCTGCCAATTCATGGCTGCACAACATGCACACATTCTCACCTAGTGGAAATTTAGAGCCACTAATTCACTTTCTGGTCTGTTTTTGTTAAGTGAAAGGAAACCGAGGCCATGTGCAAACTGATATTCATTCATTTATTATCCTCAGCAATAATTTTTATCCTGGTCAGGATTATAGTGGATCTGGAGCCTGAAGTCAGAATATAACATGGATATGACGGGGAACCCCAAGAAACTGGAGAGAACATGGGAAGAACCTTAAAGTGAACTATTTTGCCTAACTGTGTTTGCACACAGAAGGAATGTGACCTCTGCATTTAACCCATGCATGCAGTGAAACACACACACCAGTGAACACTAGGGGGCAGTGAACACACTTGCCTGGAGCGGGGGGCAGCCCCAAACCACGGCGCCCGGGGAGCAGTTAGGGAAGTTAGGTGCCTTGCTCAAGGGCACCTCAGTCGTGTGTTGCCCTGGGTGGGGATCAAACCCGCAACCTTTCGGTCACGAGACCGGTTCCCTAACCACAAGACTTTGCAAAGAATAACCATAACCATTTAGGTAGACTGTCTGTGAGCTTGTTGTCAGTTGGCTGACTGGAGATTGTGTTTTGGGAAACATATAAAGTTTTGGGGTTTGTTTGAACCATGCCCTGATGTCACATATCTTAATATTGCCAGCAAACTGGGGTCAGAGTAAAGCACGGGGCCACCCCTTGATCTGTTCCGCATTGAAGGCCTTATTCAAGTACCCCCAAAAATGACTACTTAGATTTGGCTTTATAACCTTTCACTTGGTACTGCAGGACCTTAACTGCTGAGCTCTTACTGTGTCCAGGTAAGACAGGTTCGAATCAGAAAGCTGAGGCACTTTCTAAGTGCTAGCCTACTGTATGTGAGTCTAAGTGCAGAACAGACATTAGAAATGCACTCGCAGATATTGTACCATGTGCCACATGACCACATTTTACCACTTGTCTTGATTTCAGACACAGTGGAACTGAGTGAATGATTGGCGGCTTTCTACTATGAATAGCAGTCACAGAACTCTCATGATTACTTTTGTGTTCGCTTGCTGATTTACCTCGCTCCTGCCCCAGCCCTGTCCTGATTTTGTCAAGCCACAACCGTCTCTGAGTCAACCGTGTCAAGGCGAACGTTAACTCTGTCATCATATCAGGCTAGCTATCTTGCTGGTAATGCTGATCAGCTAATGCTGGAGAGGTACTGTTAATAATAGTAGGTAATCTATATACAGACAGGTGAGAATTTAATGGAAAAAAATAAAATCACATGAGTATTGGGCTGGCACAAATCAGCAAAACAGCTTGAAATTGTCTTAACGTAGATAACATAGCATCTGGAGTATGGTGGTGGAGACGCTGGCTAAAATATGGCTCTCAGAAACATCTCTCATAGTGTCAGTACTGCTGCAATGCAATGGAATCAACCAGCCAGTACTCTGATTCCCAGAATGCTTGGCAGCCACACAAGATGGCCGTGCCCAGTAATTTAGTTGTGTTTTTTTTCCGCCTATTTTATGCTCTTGTTTATGTCTTATTACTTTCAACTATATTTAGTTATGCATGCTTCTGTTCTGTTTGTGTATTTAAAACCGTGTGGATTTTGTTCAGTGAGGTTGCCAAGCATCTTGAATTCCTGTGTCTGTTTACCAAGCCGCTTCGTGTACATCTGTGATTCTGGGTTAGGGTAAGAGTTAGGGTTAGGGTAACCCTATAACCCTATGTCTGCCTTGTTTCTGACGAGTTACACCCGTTCATATCCTGGAATCATTCTGATGGGTTTGGCCTCCTCCAACAGGACAATGCATTACCACTTACATCTATAGGCACCAAATTATGGTTAGAGGAACACTCATCTAAGTTTGGGGTTTTGCCATTTACACCTAATTCACCAGATCTGAATGTTATCAAGGACATCTGAGATGCCAACTGAGAACTCATGAAACTCACTGCTATGGAACCCAGAACAGGGAATATAACAGGACTGTGGAGCGTTCTGCAGGCATTATGGTTTTTATTGCCTACAGAATATTTCTGCAAGCTGGTAGAATCCATGTCCTGTAGGGGACCTACCAAGTAGTATACTGGCACAGTTTTCTGGCACTTCAGCGTGCTCTTTTCTAGTTTATGTAATGTTGTTAAGATGTTATGTTTTGTGATTGCCCTTGCTAACTACAGTACAACTTGTACTGGAGAGTCATGTATCTTTTTAACTGATGGGATCTAACACACATCTGTGAGTCATGTGAGAATTACTGTAATTAACATATATAGCATCTGTATGATCAGTAAGATAGTGTGCCTTACAGTGTATGACTAGTTTTTAGACAGGAAATAAAACTTCACTTATATATGAATTATTATGCAGTCATGGCTCGAAAATGACAGGGTAAAAGTTCAATGCTGACATTAAACTCCTAACTACCTTTAAATCTGGAGGTCAGTTTTATTTTCCCTGCAAATGACATCATACAATGTCGAGTCGAGGAGAGGTGGAGTCTTTAAAAGAAGCAGAAACATAATTACTGCAATTACAACCTGACGTGAATGCACTGCTAAACACCTTGTGTATGAGGTCCTGGAACTCTGGATCTAATCTGTTATACATCCATTGTACTTGTCCTTCAAATGAAAACGCTGATCGGGTTTACATCACAGCGGGACATTTGTGATTATTTTACTGTAACAGCAATGTGTTTCTTAGTTACTTTGTCATTCTTAGTACAACGTAGTAAATACGGATGCAGTGTGAAATCTCATCAGCTCACCTATAGACACTCTTAGCCACTACTGCTGCCTTTATAAGACCAACACTTGAGGGATGTAGTGGCTTCTGGACATCATAACCGGAGTTTTTTTTTTTTTTTTTTTTTTTAACACAGACCCAAAGATGAACCACTCTTATCTAAGAGCAGTTGTGAAGTAGTAGACCATCTCTCCGGCCTGGCCGTGCAGAAATAAACAGTAAAGTAAGTGAAGCCCATTTGTAATTCAAGCAGTCTCTTGATTTTTGTCAGTGTGAGACAGGAAAGAGTGCTGCCTCGAGCATTTGCATTCCTATAGACGTCCTCATCTTCATTTCAGCGTTTCAGAAAATCACAGCCTGCTCACGGAGATCACGGCGCCTCCAGAGCTCGAGGGAGCGGAGAAGGAGGGGAAGAAAAAAATCAAGACTCATTTGCAAATGCCTGGTGTACTTAGAGTTTGCTTCCTATCTTTGTCTAGGTCTTTTTTTTTATAATAATATAAAAAAAAAGCCTTTCCGATTAGCATATCCTGCTTTCCGAGTTCAGAAGAAGTCACATGTGGACTGGCTTAAATGAACAGTTCCTGCATATCTGTCACATACACATGTACATATATTGTCTGACTCTGTCAGGAAGATGGTAATCTTACAGCATTTAGAAAATTCACACAAAGGTAGCGAAGAGTTTTTTGGTTATGCTGGGTATTACAGGAAGTCTTAAAGATGTTAGGAAGAAAATATGAAAATGACATAGAATTGTATTTTATTAAATATTAAGGTTTCAGAAAAGTGAAAGTGAACTATTGGCCTATTGTGCTTGCAAAGGAATTTGCTGTATTTGCCGCTGTATTTAAATCATCCATGCAGTGAAACACACACACACTAGTGAACACCAGGGGGCAGAGAACACGCTTGCCCGGAGCAGGGGGCAGTCCCATCCACAGCACCCTGGGAGCAGTTGGAGCAAACTGGCATGTCAGTTTGAACCAGGGACCTTCCAGTCACAAGGCTGGTTACTTAACCACAAGGCCACAGCTGCCTCTCAGGGACTAGCTGATGTTAGGACTATGGGCCTCCCAGATTTCCCAACAGCAAGACAAAATGACCGCACTCAACCCAAGTACTTTGCTTCCTCTCCTTTCTTAGTCCTGTGAATTTTAGTTGTGTTTTGTCTACCTGTTTTGTGTTCATTTATTGTGTTTAGCATTTAAACCTGCATTTTTTTTAACCCTATTTAATTTAGTCTATTTTAACCCTTTGATTGGATTGGATTGCCGACCCTATACCAAGTCGTATTGTAAATGGTTTCCTCGATGAATTTGGCTCACGTTATCTGATACCCAGTACCTCTGATGCTCTGTCTGTTGATCGTCTGACCTTCTGCCTGTCTGCCTGTTTTCTCTCAAACCTGCTTCACCAAACACAGAAACACAGACAAGCAGAATCAGGATTGTTCTGGTCTCAAATTCTTAAAAGATCATTAGTTTAAGGTCCTTCATTTTCCATGTATTTTCCAAGGTTTTTTTTTTTTTAGTTTTAAAAGTAGTTAAATAAAAGAATCTCTTGGATTTGCTTGTAAAAGAAATTCCTTTTTTTGATGACCTTTAAGAGAAGACAGAGAACTTCCCAGAAGACCAAACTTTCAGAGTTTAACTGTGAAACTGTAAGATGTAGAACTGTTTAAGCTTTTTCTCCCCCCAAGTATGTATTTCTACGAATTTAGTAAATTGTAGATGACCACTGGAAACAAAACCATTTAGAAAACACAGGGTTTCTTAGAAGTTTTTTTTGTTTTGTACACTGGAAAATGTGAAACACGGTCTGAGATGGAAACCCTCAGTTGTAAGGCTCTGTATGGAAGGCTTTCATAAAATCAAAACTCAGCACCTGTGAGTCAGAACTCTGCAGGGAGCATACCAGCAAATGAAGCCCTTCAAAGGCTGACAAAATTGCTGCTGTTGTCCGTACATATGTTAAGATTTTAACCTTTGTTTCATTTCACACATAGGAGGTGGAACAATTCTGCTAAAGTGCGTGTAGAAATATAGAAAGCCACCTAATTATTCATAATTTGTAGTGCATATTTTGCCCACAAGACCAACATTAACCTCATTACAAAGCAATCATGGATTTTAGCCCCCTGGGGCTTTTTTTATCAAGTGTGTTTTATAAAATATTCTAGTAGTTTCCGAACCACATAATTGAACTCCCACACTGCAGCTTCATTGTTATATGCCATTTACTGTCATTTTCTTTAAAAAAAACATAAAGCTATAAATGAATTCAAATATAAAAGCATGATTTCCCTCAATGCTAGAAAAGTTCTGGCTTGAATATTCAAATCCTAAAATGTATCCAAAGCCCCATGGAGAACATAAACCTCACTGTGATTGACCTATCAGAAAAAGCTGTACGACTTAAATATTGTATGTAAGCTCCAAATAAAACTTTTGAATTTTCTGTGAACATTGTGAGACTTCTCTGAAAGACAGGGATTCTTGCATGTCCTGGGTTCTTTGCATTGCACAGGTTCCCATGTCACATCATGTTTTCGATTTAGTCAATTAAAATGTAAATTCGGATTCCTCCTGCTGATTTGTATGTACTTCATGGCTTTATGCACCTTGCAGGTTGTTCAATCTAGTCAGCCTGGTTTTGTACGCTACCTTGCTTTCTTACTCGCTTGGACAAATTCAGACAACTTGGACAGGAATACGGTTGAACGTACACATCCCGCTGCCGACACCCAGCCAGCTGCCTGCTCGTTTTCAACTGGTAACGTTTCACGTACTGTTGGGATTAGCTTTCACAGCCATAATGCCTGGTTCACACATTTACAAGCAACCCTGAACCTATCTAGGTCTTACCTGGAGGAGCTGTATGTGAGGACACAAATGTCTAAATCTCTGCACCAGATCTTGCACCAGAAATTTTACCTGTTGGCTCCCTAAGACAAAGTCTGTGTAACGTCTGATTGAGTACAGTGAGCGAGTGGATATGTCGAACTGTGACTGAGAACACTGGGCTTCTTCATGGCTTTCTGTCATGTGACTGGCATGAACATGGAAAAAAAAAGATCTGAGGGTGAGGAAGAAGGTTTATTTACACAAAGAAGGTGGCATAGATGAGAACATCATTATACTGTGAGTGCTCGGGGAGCTTGTGATTAATTTCTACCTAGGCAAATTAATTAATTGTATTTCTGATTAGTAAAATGACTGTAGACATACAGTATGTGTATTAGGAAAAAAAATGGCATAGTTGTGGGTGTGGACTCGTGCATAAGGAACCAGATGGCTCGTGCATAATAAATGTAAGTGAATAAATAAACGAATAAACACTTCAGGTTTAAATCCAAATACACATGCAGATACACATGTAATATATATATGTATATATATATATATATATATACAGCTACAGTGCCAGTGTGTGTGTGTGTGTGTGTGTGTGTGTATATAAATTAATTGCAATTAATCACATTTTTAATCTATGTAAATGAATAAGACTTTAAAGTGAAATGTTACAATTAAAATGTTGAACACATGTTATGCTAAAAGTACTTGTTAAAAACTGCTGGGACAA
>JAOVVF010000048.1:21650064-21661633 GCA_028565595.1 Duopalatinus emarginatus
CAGTTGGAGTAGTTCTGGCCTTGCTCAAGGGCACATCAGTAGTGTCTTACTCTCTGCCGTGATCGAACCCGGGACCTTCCAGTCACAAGGCCAGTTCCCTAACAACTAGGCCACAGCTGCCCCATACTTCAGAGGCAGGATCAGATGCACTAGCATGTAAAGTTTAATAAACAGTTCAATCAAATCACGAGGCAGTCCAATCGTGTGCTGGATGACTGCTGGGATTGTGTGCAGGTGTGTCGTGCAGGGAATTGGAGTCGACGGCCATCTTTTGACAGATGTGAAGTCTCTGATTTGTTGTCGAAGCTGCTGTTATAAAAGACATGATCTACAAATGAGATCATATGAAGCATAACGTCATGACCGTAACTGTCTCCAACCTTCTGTAGCTATTCTGGAGTTCCTTCATTTCAGCTTCATTTCCCATACTGTATAATACACACACACACACACACACGTTTCTTTAATGCAAGGTACTGATTCATTCCACAGCCCTACAGCTTTCTTTGCTTTACTTTATCCTCGGCGTCAACATAAGAGAATATATTTTAAATATCCTCTGCGATGCCTCGGCAGGCCGCGTGTCACGCTTCTCGTTCGTTATCTCTATCGTTCCTGCCAGCTGCGTGCAGCGTACGCTCCTCTGCCTGGTGAACACACTCATTTCCTTCGTGTCACTCCGAACAATAGATACACCCTCTTCCTTTATGCCGTGATATACAACTGTTCCACAACACATCTCCCTCAGTCTATTTATCAAGACCGGCGCCTTTATTAACTTGTCTCGAGTTATGCAGCTTTATGAGCAGAGCTTCACTTCCCTGTCTCTATCGTTCTCAGATGTTT
This sequence comes from Duopalatinus emarginatus, assembly GCA_028565595.1. Taxonomy (NCBI): domain Eukaryota; kingdom Metazoa; phylum Chordata; class Actinopteri; order Siluriformes; family Pimelodidae; genus Duopalatinus; species Duopalatinus emarginatus. The sequence goes on from JAOVVF010000048.1 coordinate 21,650,911, forward strand.
CTAAAACAACAGGTCATGGGAAGTGCACTCCTTTTTTTTTTTAAAAAAGGATTTGCTTTCTGTTCACATATTTTAACCTGGACTTTTGTATTTGTTGATACATACTGTAGGTGCCTCAGCTGGTATGCAGTGTTTGTGTTTTTGAATGAAAGAGAGAACGAAAGAGCGCTCGCTTCCTCTCTGCCTTTCTTCAACACGTGGGTTTGCCTCCATCCTTAGACGCATGTCATTTTGCTTGTGACTGCGTGTACAGGTTCAGCCACACACACACACACACACACACACACAGACACACACAAGCTCTTTTCTTTAGGGAGCTGCCTGTCTTTCATATACCCTTCCACCAATGTCGCTCACAAGTAGGTCAGGACAGAAAAGGTCCAACACATACCGCACATGATTCAAACTGTTGTATGAATTACTGCTGAAATGAATTCTTTGTCTATGTATAAGACACAAAAATGCATGGCTTTAAGAATGATGGGTTTCTGAATGAGTTTTTTTACATTCATTAACCCAGTGGTTCAGGGTCTCGGTGACTCCAGAGTCGGAAAAAGTTTACTTTTTATTCCTGTATGAAAGCAGGGTTTGGTATAAAGGGGGATAAATGCCAAAGATTTTTTTTTTCTCTTATTAAACAACTTGATACATTCTGAACATCTGCAGTTATATTAAATATTGTATGTTATACAAGCACTTAACAAATTCCTATAATCCTTTAGATTACAGCACCTATAACCAGTCACCCTTTTATTTATTTATTTATAATGTATTTTATATAATGTAAAAAAAGAAAAATAATAATAATCTGTTTATGTTCACCGTCTGCCATATAAGTCCATCTGTATGCTGTTGCTATGGAAATTATATTGTATTTGAAGAAGCACATTAATGCATCGAAGCGGCTTTGGGACTGTATGCCTATTGTTAAAAGTAAATAATTAAATAAAAATAAATACACTAATGTACATTGTCGGCATAAATTCTAGATACGTAGGCAAATATGTAAAAAGTATTTAATAGGCATATACACTGAAGTCCCTGATAAACTGGTATAGACAGGCCTATGCAAAATACACTGCGATGCCACCGATGCACGTCATAGGTTGTGTCCGTCAGTGCATATATAAAGTTATTTACACCACTGGAAGCTTCATGATGGCATGAGGTTTGTTTACCTAGCATTCTATGAGACCCCTGGAACATGTACAAACATCTCTGACAGGTGAATCATTTCCAACAATGTTATCCTGCAGTTATTCTGATGGGTTTGGCCTCTTTTAACAGACGTCTACAGAAGCCAAATTATGGTTAGAAGAACACTCATCTGATTTTGATTGTTTTTGTCATTCACATTTAATTCAGCAGATCTCAGAATTGTGGACCATTCTGCAGGAAATATGGTGTTTATTGTCTACAGAATATTTCCCCAAGCTCATGATGTCTATGTCCATGTCCATGTCATATTTCTGCAGTCCTACAATCCCATGATGGACCTTCCAAGTATTAGACAAGTGTTCCAGTTTTGCTGGTACTTCAATGTACATAGTAATATTGCAATTATTTATTTATTTATCTATTTTTAACCGATATACATATCTAGAAGTTAGAAGATGACTTTATAAAGGAGAAAGCATCGAGGTGTCACGCTTCCAGGCTCTCCTCCTGCCTCTGAAGCTCCGAAGTACATTTCCCATAATTCACCTCCACATGACATAATCCCCACGTTCTCCCTTCACCAATCATGAACCACCTTGCCGTTCTTTATCCCCAGATTGATGATTGCACACACATGTTTGTAATTATGTACATACTTATACCAGGCATTGTTTGTCATGCCTCTTTGTGAGGTATTTCCAATCTACTTGTCCTACTAAGTGGTTTGCTATTATAGGTTATATGTTGGGTCTCTGGTTTTGATCTTCTTTTGTGCTTTGGTTTAGCCTCTGGATTTTTTTTTCTTTAACTTGGTTTTTGATTCTGGCTTGGCCTTAGGTCTTTGGTTTTGTCTTATTGATATGTTCACTCTGGTTTTGTTGCTTAGCTCACTGGTTTGCTCTCCCGATAAATCTGGTCTTACTTTTAGCTCTGCAAGCATTGAGGTTAGTCTGTGTACCATTACATGAGCTATTATTGATCGTATCAATGGATAGCAGATGACGCTAGGATGGATGGGATGGATAGGGATACTGCATTACAGCACCATGTTCAGGTCAATTTTGTAAAGTGTGTTGGAATGTGTATTGGTAACGGTGGGAACCTTGTTGTCATTCATTAAAAATAAGCATGGCTGCCGATAGCTCTGTCTAAAAAAAACTATGTACTGTCAATACTTCTGTAAGAGTTTTAAGAGTAAGATTTGTCACCTCACCCCATTGGTTTCCATGGCCAGAGGCTAACTCTGTTAGCTTAATGAGAGACTCACTGTATAACTAAAGCATCTCAATAATCTGTCTTCTAAAGTCCAATGTCTGTTAGATTCCTCTCTACTTGGGCAGTGAGCAGTAAGGCAGATCACTAGGTTTTGAGACACACCCATTATGCCCATACTGTAGGTCAGAACTACACAATATCTTCTGACCAATCAGAATCAAGCATTCAACTTCACATTGTCATATACTTTACAATTATTTAATTACTTAAAGAATAATAATAATTAAAAAAATGCCACTGTTTGACAGTGCGTAGTGAAATTTTTGGCCCTAACTCCATGTACACATTTATATACTGGTTCTAGAAATGATCCTAAGCACTTTGTTGTGGTGCAAGATCTGCATAAAGCTCAACAATAAAGTGGTGTCCACACCAAGAACGCTAACTATAACACTCACTATACTGATACTGTTATCAGACATGACTTCCTAATGCTAGCTAAGGCTAGATAGCTCACCAGCTAGCAATTCACAAGTGTCTTCTTTAGTAGTAATAACAAAATGCTTAGCCCTGATTCTGACGGTGAACCCGATTAAATCACATATGTCCTTCTTCTTGGTAAAGTCTTTATAAGCACCACTTGCTTTGTCAGGAAACTATCTATCAATCTGTCAAGTAAACACACCGCAATGTCATCTGCCATGTTGAGCATGATAGACTGTAAATTCAGATGGATCTTGATTGGCTGTCAGTGTTTCCATTCTTCATCAAATCTCTGTGAAAGTGACCCCAGCGCTGCTGGTGTAGTGGTTATAGTGGTATATGGTATATGGTATAGGCTCCGCCATGCAGCTGTGTTAAAATGATATTTATAGTTGATGTCATGGTTGGTGTGGACGGTTCTGGTTACTGTTTCAGATTGCTTTCTTATACTGTATCTCTATACGACAATATGGAAACTCCCTGCAAATAATTAGGCTCAGGTACTGGTTTCTGGCTGGGGAACCCCGATTGCCAGCAGGAACAGCGAACGAGTATAAAGCCCGCCAGCTGCTAGAGTGGACAAGACCATCTGGAATCAGGCACAAGTTCCTCGCTGGGCAAGGCGGAGTACTGTCACCATGACAGAGCGCTTCTCCCTGCTCGCCTTTGTCCATTCGTTTCTGATCAATCTCCTTTAGTCTCCTGCATTCCTCCTCTTCTTCATAACAGCCCTCCTGCTGTATGGATTGTTCCCATTGAAGTCATCCGTCTTTCAGCGTTCCATTGAGCTTTAACTGCCGCAATCTCCGTCGCCGCAACAGTAGTTATCCACAAATCCACAGGACGATGCGGAGATGAGGAACAAACTGATGCTGATGCTGCAAAATTTCACCAGGGTTAATTTTTCATGTGGGGTGGACCATCTGAAACTGAGAGTCAATAAATGATAGAAATATATCCGTGTTGAAAGAGGAACGTTTTGCCAATTTGTCATTATGATTGGTTATAAAAATAACATTTGCGTGCCTCTGCAGATTGCACGCTCTTCCTTCTTTATACTGTATACATGTCCACGTCTATGGCCTGGTCCAAAAGTGCATACTTCAGCAGTACCTTGATTCAGTCCAGTGCGGACTGCTTGACCTGTACAGCAGTCAGCTCTTTCAGAACGCAGGTATGTATTTCTCAACAAAGCTACCCATAATGTTCCCTGGGGTTATACACTGAAGCACCAGAAAAACTGGTACACCAGTCACATGCTTAGTAGGTCCACCAAGGGGCATGGACTCCACAAGCTTGGGTAAATATTCTGTAAACAATAAACACCATACTTCCTGTGGAATCATTCACAATTCTGTTTTATTCCGACATGTAGGATTTCATGTTGCATGGCATCCCAGGTGTATTTGATAACGCTGAGATCGGTTGACTTAGATGAGAATGGTAAAACCCCAAACTTTGTGTTCCTATAACCATAATTTGGCATAAATAACCATAATCTAGACATGTGTGGTGGTGCATTGTCCTGGTAGAAAAGGTCAAACCCATCAGAATGAATGCAGGGCATGAACTGGTGTAAGATGTAATGGGTGTTCACCTGTTACAGATGTTTGTAGATGAATGAGGGACTCCATACCATTATGGAGCCCCCCTACTTTTTTTTTTACAGTCTGTACCGTTTTTTCTGGTGAACATAATCACAATATTTTAAATTTTTATTTTTCTGGTCATAAACTACAGTTTCCCTGCTTACCAAATTTTTTTTTCAGCTTTGAACGCCTTCACAGCTCCAACTGAATTATGGGAGAGATAATCGGACCACAGTGTGCTATCTTCGTGTATTTGCTGATGCCGATGCAGAACATCACCCAGGTACTTTCCACGTTTTATTTAACGATCAGTACATATTCGGACACACTACCTGTTCTTGTGTACTACTTTTTTGTACTATTCAGTATGGATATACACATATATGCGCTTTCGGACACAGCCTATGTGTTCAGATTTCATTGTTCCAGTTACATCAGCTGATACATACTGCTGAGGAAAACACGATTTAACCTCATTTACATTTCGAAACCCTCAGGCTCATAATGTAGTAACTACATGGAACACAATGTAAAATGATTAAACTGTTATTACATTATGAGTGTGAGGAGTGGAAATGTTGGAGCTGGAGCGAAGACAACAATCTAATTATTTTGTTGTTTGAGAAAAAAAAGAATCCTTGTGTGATATTGAGATGTCTGAATATCATGTGGGTGGTACGATGGTACAGCTGGTAACATTGCTGTCTCACAGCTCCAGGGTCTCCGGTGCGAACCTTGTTATTGTCTGTATGGAGATTCTGTTTATGTTTTTTTCCTGGATCTGCATGGGTTCCCTTCAGAAATTCAATTCAACTATATTATATTTGCATACCGCTTTTAACAATGGACATCATCCCAAAAGCAGATTTACATAAATACGGAATTCAGATTTTACATGTAGGTCACTTTTATCCCTGATGATCAAGGTGGAAGTGATGATGGCAAAGAAATGGATAGAAGTCCACACCTTTGTGAAATCAGTCTTGATGTCCAGCTTGGTGATCTTTACACTGTCTATGTGGGTTCATCCTCAGCAGAAGCAAGTGATAAACTGCTGATCAAACTCCAGACAGAAGTAGAGCATTAGGGTAGATCAGGCAGATCCAGAGAGTGGACAGAATCAGGAATCTGGACCACTGGTATCTCCTGGTGCGTAAAGATTGCTATGTATGTATGTTTTTTTAAATTAATTTGATTCTGTTTTCTAGCAAAAAAAAGCTAATTCATCCACAGGTGTAAATATGTGTCTGCATGTTGACTGGTTATGGACTAGAAGCCCGTTCAGAGTGTGTTCTTGTCTTGTGTGGCGTGTTTCCATAACCTGGCCCGGATATGATAATGTAGTTATTTAAGTTATGTGAATGAACTTTCATGAACATTTGTCTGGTATTTATAGTTACAGTATATAATCTGCTAATTAGCAGAACTCCAAGCATGTCATGCAGTTGTACATAACATATACACATGCAGTATATTTAAGCAATAATACACGAGAGGGAGTGCCATAATCGTGAGATATTGGCACTGGTGTCCCGCGGTTGTAGATCAGTACACCAGTGCCAATATCTCACGATATAGCACGAACCTCGAGCGTATTATTGCGATTATACCACAGTTCTGTTATCAGCATTTATTGAAAGATTTTAGGATAAAGGACAGAAAAACAAACCAAAACATCGGCGATGGCAATCAAAGCTAACGATAAATAACTGAAAGCGGTTTACTCACCGCAGTTAAATTTTGAGGGACAACTGATGTTAGCAGGCGCGATGTTAGCATTATAGTTATATCTAAACAGGCCGCTGCTGAAACATCAGACTATAACAGCTGAGGAGCATCATTAACTACCCAATCATTTTTATAATTATAATAAACACAAATTCATAAAATAGGATTTATAAACTCGATATAATTCATTTTGTCAGATGTTGCTGGTTTGTTTATGGCTGTGGTGTTTGGCTTATAAACGCTGGCGTTGTTACTATGGTTATGTGTGCATGTGACGGAGTGATATTTGAAGAGCTTCCTACGAAAACCTACAAAACTATTGCACTGGTACGATTATGAAAATACAGTGCAAAAGTGAATGTTTGGATTTGGAGTCTCTGGAGGCTGTGTTATGATCTGGGGTCGCTGTAGTTGAAGCTCAACACCATTATGTGGCAATAAAATGAAGTCAGCTGAGCACCTGAATGGACTGAAAAACCAGGTTATCCATCCTATATATTAATTTTTTTCTTTGCTGATATCACAGGTATATTCTGAGACGTCGGTACCAAGACTCATCAGACTCCAATCATGAAAGGACTGATTGAGGGAGCATGAGAAATCCTTTTCAGACATGAATCGGCCTTAACCCTATTGGAAGTCTTCGGGAGGTGCTGAGCGGTTCGACTCTCTTATCACCAACAAGATCTCAGACGCCATGGTGAATACAGCCTATAATCAAAATATGAGAGCGTGTGAGTAGAGTGTTTTTTTAAAGCCAGACAGTGTATTACAGTCTATAATAGTCTGTAACACCGGATCTCATCATCTCACCATAAAACTAGTACACATACACTCAGGGATATATTCAGTGGAAAAAAAAAACAAAAACATATGCACATGCAAACCCTTTTTTGTAAGCTGCTATTGTTATTATTTTCTGAAACCAACTTTATGTCTTAGGTGTTGCATAGTCTAATCATGGTGAAAGAAAAACAGTCAAGCAGATGGCAAGGAGATGCAGGCAGATGGTAAAGAAAGCAGCTAAGTGTACTTTGTTAGTCTGAAAATATTTCAGACTCGATGAAGCCAAATCCAGTGAACTGAATGACTACTCAGAGAAAAAGTTTTTTAATTTTCTTTTGCTGTAATGGACCGTTAACACTTCAGTATCAGTTTGGATGAAGTGAAGAGCTGTGTGTGAAATCAGACAAAGACAGATAGATCGAACACGGCTTGTAATCTCCTGCCAGCTCAAAGACAGGCTCCATGATCCAGACTGGGCTGCTAGCGAGGTGGAGTAACACCACCTGTTATTAAACTATAAGGAGCTTCCATGCAGAATGAACAATTTTAGGGCCACTGGCTTGAGTGCATTTTACAAATTGGTACATTATGATACACGGGTCAGTGACATGACAGGTACGGGTTTTTTTTTACATTTGAGTCCCAATGTAATCTCGAATTCCCAGAATCCACAGCACCCAACTAAGATGGCCAGGCACAGAACCAGTACTTCATTTCCCACCTATTCTCAGTCCTTGTGCTTTTCCCACCCGTTTTGTGCACTGTGTTTGTTTCATTGTGTTAACCTGAGGTCAGTTAACCTAGTTGAGTTATTTAAACCTTGCTCTTTGTCGCTTTATTTTGGTTCACTGAACAAGCCCATACCAAGCCATACCATGAGTTTATAGACTCCTGGTCCTGACCTTGACACGGTTCGACTCTGATTCTACCCTAGGTCCTGATATCCTGTTTTCACCTTGCCTGACCTACTGCATGTTTCCTCAACCATAATTTTGGGTTGGGTTTTCTGGACTCTGATTGCTCTGTCTTAAATAAGCACCTGTTTTTGTGTCCCAACCCTGCCCTCTCTTTGGGGGCAGCTGTGGCCTAGTGGTTAGGGAACTGGTCTCGTGACAGGAAAGTCCTGGGTTCGATCCCTGCCCAGAGCAAGACACGACTGAGGTGCCTTTGAGCAAGGCACCTAACTCCCACAACTGCTTCCCTGGCTCCGTGGTTTGAGGCTGCCCCACGCTCTGGGCAAGTGTGTACACTGCCCCCTAGTGTTCCCTAGTGTGTTTCACTGCACGGATGGGTTAAATGCGGAGATCACATTCCTCTGTGTGCAAGCACAGTAGGCAAATAGTTCAGTTTAAAGCTTTTTAACTTTTATCTTATGTATTTAGTTTGCATTTTCAGCACATTCTAAATCATAAAGAAAAAAAAAAAGCTATAACAGTGTAAAACTTGGTAGGTCCCACATGAGGCATGGACCCGGTGACTGGCAAAGCCAGAAACTCAGATGACTGGTTCTCTAACCATAGTTTAGCACCTGTAGACATGTGTGGTGGTGCATTGTGCTGTTAGAAACGGCCAAACCCATCAGAATGAATTCAGGACATGAACCATACCATTATGGAGCCACCACCAGCCTTTGTGTTTTTTGTATGCTTATCTGTGCCAATATTACTGAGCCTAGTCTTAATGCACACATCCACACAGATTCATTTTATTTTTCCCCCATTGCTAATAATGTGGTCTTTAGAAGCTGTCATTACATTGCTGTTATTAAAAAAAAAGGAGACAATTTTAAGCCATTTGGAAATATGGAAATATATATATATATTAATTAATGAAATAGATGGAGAGCTTATCCCTGCTCTGGTATTTATACTATCCAGCTGTGGGTTCAATCTTGTTTCAGATACTTAACAAAATCTGAATATTTGTCGAGAACCGATGGAAGGAAGCCAACTTTCGATAGCAAACTCATACTTTTATTTTTACTCCAATGCAGCAAATCTGGCTTAGAGCGGGCATTTAGCCATATGGCCATACTGATTGGGATCTACTTTTGTTGGCACGGGTCTATGATTGCTCATTCAAATGCACAAAGCTGCCATAAAGGGTTGCGCCGTGCACACCTAGTTTGCCATTTTAAAACTGCAACATGCAATTAATGAGCTTTATGAGCTTCAAGTACAAATCTCTGTAATACAAAACACCCTGCATTAAGCTACGCAATTTCAAACTTGAATACCTTTCCGTTTATCTTGGTAAGTTTTATTTTAGTCACAGTTCACATGCTTGGTAAATAAACCTCTTGCATATGCGACATTAAGAGGACCGTAAAAAATCCAGGTTTGCGTCTGCCATTCTTTTCTGGGCAGTGCCCCCCCTGCATTTCTGCTGGATCCAGTTTTCCCCATCACTCCTCCTGAGCTGTTCTCATCGCTGATGAGGCCGGGGCCGACCTAGCTCACTGCCCAGGGAAATTAGCCAGCTGGCATGCCAAGGCGCCGAGATTTTTTATGTCAGACTGCTGAGATTGGAGGAAAGCAGCAATTCCTCAGTGGCTCAATAAACAACCTGGGAAAGGCAGGTAATAGCATAGCCATAGCATAGTGTGTATGGGGGACTGGAAGATTCTAACCTAAGGTCGGAAGCAGAGCAGAGGAAAGGTAATGTTAACAAATCTCTCAGGAATTTCAAAGTACAGTTACCGTTGCAGGAACGGAACAGTGCAAGCATGCACCAGACTTCCTAACCCCATTAACCTCATGCTATCTGACAAAAATGATAGTCCAACACCTCAATCCTTTATTATTATTTTTTCTTATTGTACCTCCAGAAACATTGCAAACCTTAACTATGGAGCCACTAAAAACAAGCACCAAAATGTATTGGTTTAAGGAACGTTTAGCTCTGAATACTCTTAACCCATTTAAAATTAACAAAGCAAACAAGTCTATTACATCACAGACACTGGCAGACAAATAAGGAGCTTGTTGTATTATTTAATGCAGGCTCTCTTGGTAAATAGTCTCTCTTTAAGTCTCTGACTGCTTTACACCCGGAAAATACGCAAAGACCCCCATAAACCTGTCCCATTTTACATTGCTGCACAAAAGCTAATGCAACAGTAGAGGTAATGAAAATAATATTTATTGTCCACATTGCTGGAAGCAGTAACATTGATTACATCAAGCTTTAAATAATATATTGTATCATTGCGCTGAGAAAATCAGTATATATTGAACTACATCAAGCAGCGATGGAAAAGTATCCAAAAAAAAAAAAAAGAGAGACAGATGTGTTCATTTCGTTGGTTTCAGATACTTTTGCACATCTGTTGTGCAATTTTAAATTGCTAGAAAAAAATAGAAAGGCTTATTATAGGAGAAATCAGCTGTTGGTTACATACAAGCGTGCAGCTTTAAATACGAGTGCAGTTGGTGGAGCTGCTTCTGCTGCATGGGCACAAGTTCCCTCCCACTAATTTCTTATTCACACAGTATATCCTACAACACACTCAATAATAGCCTCATGTGCATTTCATTTACACAAAGTACACCCTGATTTATCACCTGATTTGCAGGTTATCGATCCATAGATTGGAGGTTGCCTGTCTGTCTGTCTGTCCGGCCATCTATCTATACGTCCTGGTTCGGTGTGAACCTACTGTGCCTAGTAGAAGGTTCAGTATGTTGTAGTCATTCATTCCAGTAATTATTAGAGCCAAAAGTATTTTAGAACTGCAAAATGCAGAACAAAACCAACTCAATCAT
>JAOVVF010000048.1:21671842-21682296 GCA_028565595.1 Duopalatinus emarginatus
GTTACCCAGCGTAAAATAGCAAAGACTTTTAAGTTATCATCATCAACCGTGCATAACATCATCAAAAGATTCAGAGATTCACATCATTGCATTCAGTTTTTATTCACAATTTGTTTAGTGTCCCAACTTTTTTGGAATCCGGTTTGTAGATAGATAGCTAGATAGATAGATGTGTGATAATTACAGTTTATTTCATAATATTGACCGACTTGCTTTACAGGACCAAACTGTAATGACTAGATAACTGGGTCAGTTTATACCTACCAAAGAAGGACAACTGCTGAACCAGTGACAGGGTCAAGACTCACTGATGTGCTTGGAAGTAGGGAGGCCTTCAGAGGTCTTGTGTCCATGTCCCATCAGATCTGAGCTGCATTGGTGACTGTTTTGGCAGGTGGCCCCGCCATATTTTGTCTGCAGCCCAGTTCATGTCAACACTTATTACAAATGTGATTGAAAATCCATAAAACTAAAAACAGGAATTCATCTGCACATGTAGCATGTAGCCTAACTGATCACGTGACACTGCTAACTGATCACATGACACTGTTTCAACACTGTGATTTGCCATCAGTGACATTTTCCATAGATGCACCAAGCAACATTAAAAAACAAGACAACAGTTTAGTGTATTTAAAAAAAAAAAATCTAAAGATTTCTATTAGCAGACACGCCTCAGAGTCTTGACTTCACATGTCAATTTTAAATTTAAGCTCACCTCGACGGACTCGGTGCCCAAATTCGAAGCAAAAATAACTGCTTAGAGAAGCACATGCCACGTTCAAATCCTGAAACTTTTCCTTTTCACTGAACTGGCTTTTCCAGTGGGTGAATTTGATTTGCGTTCAGTCTGACCACTACTTTGACTAACAAAGTGAACAAGGTAGTTAGCAGGTTTCTTACATATCGATGTTGCAATTTGAAAATACATGCAGATGCTAAGGCTTTATACATTCATCAGGCCTCAATGCTTCCTTCTTCCTTCCTAAAGAGTGTCGTACTTTCCTGTGTGGTTACTCATCACCTTAGTGGAAGCTTAGGTGAACTTTACTTCTCCAGACTGGAGGCACAACTCGTTATCTTCACAACGCAGGTTTAGCTTGAGCCGAGTCTGTTTTACCTGGGGAAGCTTCTCTAGAACATACATATACTTTTATGCACATGAGGTCTCTTATAGTGTCAAAAAGTTTTTGGTTCCTTACTCCTATTATTATTATTATTATTATTATTATTATAGGCTTATAATAGACTCCAGTGTTTACAAGTTAGCACGCTAGATTTCTCTATCTAAAAAATGCCTTCCAGGTAAAAACAGAACAGTGAAAATAGTGATAGATTGTGTAACCAACAGCCGACATTTTAACCCCAAACTTAACTTTATGCTAACACAGCAAGACCTCCTAATAGCAATCAGCTGTGTAACCTACCCTCCAGGTCCTTGCATTGCAAAATTTTTTAGCAGGGTAAAGTTTTATCTCTCAAAGTGTAAATCAGGTGTGCCATAGTGGCAGTGTAGATCACAGTATTCATGGGATTCGTCTGGGTTTTTCGGTTTCTATCCAACGTGCAAAAAACATGCTGGTAGAAGGACTGGCTATGCCAAAAGGGTATATATCTGTGAGTAGTGCCCTGTGATGGACTAATTTCCCCTCCAGGGTGTATTCCTGTCTCGTGTCTTAAAGACAAATGAATAAATAACTGTGTCAGCTAGTCTAAACCAGACAAATACTAAGTAGTCCATTATACAGTATACGGCTCAATGGTTAAAGCCCTGGGTTGCTTATCAAAAGTTAAAATTCAATCCCCAGCACCACCAATCTGCCTCTGTTGGGCCCTTGAGCAAGGATTTTAACCCTCTCCTCTCCAGGGACATTGTATCATGCCTGAGGACAGTCTCCAGCTTTCTAATAAACTACAGTATGTTAAGAATAGAATGACATTGTGCTGTAACGTTTAGGGTACAGTTTCCTATTGTTAGCATGCTTAAAGAGGTTGTGTCCCTAGCATTAGCATGCTAAAAGCATTTGGTACCTTAGGTATAGGTGCATTTCTGAGGCTACATCCATTCAGCCGTGGCGTAGTGGTTAGGGAACCGGTTTCATGACCGGAAGATCATGGGTTTGATCCCCACCCTGGGCAAGACACGACTGAGGTGCCCTTGAGCAAGGCACCTAACTCCCCTAACTGCTCCCCGGACGCCGTGGTTTGGGGCTGCCCCCTGCTTCGGGCAAGTGTGTTCACTGCCCCCTAGTGTTCACTGGTGTGTGTGTTTCACTGAGCAGATGGGTTAAATGCAGAGGTCACATTCCTTCTGTGTGTAAAACACAGTAAGGCAAAATAGTTCGCTTTCATTTTATTTTCATTTCGTTCGTGTCCTATGTTTTTTTCTAGTGGGTTCGGCCTCTTCCAACAGGACAGTGTGTCACCATACACGTCTAGAGACACCAAATTATGTTTAGAAGAACGCTTCTGTGAGTGTGGGGTTTTGACATTCCTACCAAAGACACCAGATCTGAACACTATCAAACACAGATTTTACACTGCACTGCAGGATCTATGATGTTCGTTGCCTACAGAATATTTCTGTAAGCACGTAGAGCCCATGGCTTGTGGAGGACTTACCAAATATTAGACTGGTGTACCACTTTTTCTGGTTATTTTAGCGCAAAAGCCCACTATCTAGTGTATCTATCTAGTGTCACCCAGGAGAGAATGTGTCTCCTCTTAGAGTCTTTAAGTCTGAATCAGGCAGATCTGAGTAGTCTTTTTTAGAATTGTTTATTTTAATGAATGATTATTAAATGTCCCAGTGTTGTATATGAAGATTTGGTCAACATATGAAGATTAACTCTAACACGAACACGAACGCAAAACCACCAGCTTAATTTCCGAAATCCCAAAACAAACCGGTGACAAATCCGTGTACGAGGCATCTCTGCAGCGCACTGCTGTGGGTGGAAATCACTTTTCCTCCCAGAGTTTGGCTCTGGCTTACTTGTTGAGTTGTTGCACAGCTAGTGCAGTCCTCCACATTTGGTGAAACCCTCAGATCAGTGAAATAAAGCATGCACGACTCTGTCTCGCGTAGACTAGATGCTCTGCTATTTTGTTGTCTCCAGGAAGAAGATCAGCTTAAGGTGGACCAGTTTTACTTTGGTCTTTTTTAAGTGCTCTGATTATATGGAAACGCGGAACATCTATAATTACTAAAGTGATCACAGGTGTAATGAGCATCTTAAAAACTGATGTTCCAGGCTTTCTCAAGAGAGTCGTAGCAGATCTCTTCCTCCCAAAACACACACATTTGCATTTGCGTTGGGAGTCTCTTGAGGTGATAAGCAGCTGCTAGAAATTAGGGAGAGTCAGTTTGACTAATCTACTTGTCCTCGATTCATTAGAATAGACTTTAGGAAAGCTTTCTCCCCATAATATACAATATACCACAGAATAATTTACAGCCGAGGATCTAAGATTTAACAGCACGGTGTAGATATAGGTATAGTAAATAATAATAATAATAATAATAATAATAATAATAATGGTTTGCCCACTTGGTATGTACTTTCTTTGAAATCTTTTTCAACCTAAATAGGTTTAGCTAGCCATATACTCAAGTGGACTGGCAGGATGGAGCAGACTCCCTGCCAAACTGCACTCTATTTTGGCTCCATATGCATCAGGTCCCTAAAATAAAGGTGTCATTGGCTATTAATGGAGATTGAATCCCCTGGTGGAGCTCTAAATGCAAAAAAGTATTTCACTCTTTTTACTCACTTTTTTTCATTTATTCATTTGGCAGAAGCTTTTATGGATCATTTCCATGTGAGACAATATGCAAGTTTTTAGCTGTGCTGAAGAAGCCCATCTGGTTTCAAAACCTTAACCACTAAGCTACCACTGCCCTCACTTTAGTAAATCAGTCTTCTACGGGTATTTTAGAAATCAAACGTTTTGGGCTGGTTTGAATTGCTCGCATATGATGATGAGATATTACTCGAATTGTTGTATTATAACTGAATACGTAATTTTGTTCAATACTTTTGGGCTTTATGACAATAAAGCAACTTGATAAAATTGGTGTATTTCCTAAAATAATATTTTTCTTAAATTAATTTTGTTAATTTAATTATAGCTAAAAGACATTCACATTCACAAGACATTTAATTGCTTAATTTTTTTATCCATTTAGTTAGTGTTCAAATACTTATAAACACTACTTATGAACCCAGGCATTTCCCCGGGAGCAAGTGGGGGGTTAGATGTCTTTCTTAAGGGCACTTCAGCTGAGACTTTTCAGGGACATTCAGGTCCAAAGGCTGGTTACTTATCCACAATGTTATGGCTGCCCTGGGTTACCATGGTCACCTGTTTGATTCCCACTTCCCGCAAATGACAAGACGCGTCTGAAGTGCCCTTAAGAAAGGCGTCTAGCCCCCACTTGCTCCCTGGGAGCTGTAAAAAGGGTTGCCCACTGCCCCCTAGTGTGTGTTTACTAGTGTGTGTGTGTGTTTGTTTGTTTAGTTTCATCAATGCGGAGGTCAGATTCCTTTTGTGGTCAATTAGTGGTTCAATATTGTTTTTAATGTGTACAATAATTAACTGTGTCTATTGGAATGGTTTGTCATTCCTTTGAATAAAACCTTATTATGCCTTTTTTTTTTTTATTTATTTATTTTTTTTTTTTAAACTTAGTGGTTTAGTTTAAACTCTGTTCAATTCAAGGGACCGGCCATGCAGACTGATAGCTATAAAATAACACTAATAATACTGGGTTTCCTAATTTCCTAAAATCACAGACCTCCCATAAGTACCCTTCACAGATCCAGCCGAAAGTGTGTGTGAGTTGCGGAATTAGTTTTGATGTTGAAGCTTGTTGGATTTGATCAGATGTGACACTGGAACATGTGAAGATTGAGATGATTGAGTGCTGAAGTTGAGGATGATTGCGGTGCAGTACAGCACAGAACCTAACACGTTTCAACTGATACGGGAAAAACTGAGCCAATAATGTGCTAGAAACAGGGAAACACAGAGGCCTCCAGTCTCTCAGACCTACACACACACACACACACACACACACACACACACACACACACACACTCTCTCACACTCTCTCTTACACACAGGCACGCCTGTCAATTAGTCTTGAGGTTGAAACAATGTTGACCAAGCAACACTGAGCTCTCAAGATTCATTGCTATCTTTCAAATTCCTGTTTGCACACACACACACACACACGACTGAAATAAAGCCTGAAATGCATTCACAAAACCTTGCCTTTTCTTTAAAAACCGCTTCGCACACACTCATGTACACAAGGCCATAATTGTGTGTGTGTGTGTGTTTTAGTGTGAGTGTGTGTGTGTGTGTGTGTGTGTGTGTGTGAGAGAGAGAGAGAGAAAGAGAAAGAACGAGAGAGAGAAGAGAGTGTGGTCTTGCAGTGAACCATACAGTCTCATTTACATAACCTTGATTGCTTAATTTCATGCCTAATGTGTGCTTCTACCTTCTATTTGTGTGTGTGTGTGTGTGTGTGTGTGTGTCTGTGCTTTTTAACTTCAACAGTGTTATTTAAAATCCAAATCCTTGCAAAACTGTGCGTTTTTTTGTGTGTGTGAGTGTGTATAGAAAACGAATGCCATGTGCACCTGTGTATTTGTGTGTGTGTGTGTGTGTGTGTGTGCATGCGGGCGTGTGCGTGTGTGCACACAAGCACTTTAACGCATGAGGTTTTAATTGTATTTGATTGTGTGTGACCTGCACAGTCAGTGTGTTATTATGCAACAAAAGGTGTGTGTTTGTTGTAATAAGAGCTGTAATGAATGGCATAATCAGTTCACTGTTAACTTCAGCCACAGCTGTAAAAAAGCAGCAGAACTTTCCCTCCCTTCCTCCCTCCCTCCATTTGTCCTCCAAATGGAAAATCATGTCTGCTTATTTTTATACCTTTTAATTAAAAAATGCCAATCATCCATGTTGTGTGTCTGTGTGTGAGGGAAAGAGAAAGAGAGAGAGAGAGAGTTTTCCTTCTTTAGTGTATTTTATGCTTGAGAAGTGAACCAAGCCTCTTCCTCTTTACTTTTTATTCAATAAAACCAGCAAAAACACAATCCTAAGAGCTACTAGTGGGAATTTAAAATGCAAAATAGTTTGTTCCCTGCTAGTTAAAGCACTTCATGTATATATTTTTATTTATTTGTTTAATTTGTTTTATTTATTTTTCCTTTCACCACTCAGTCATCAGGGCTTTTAGTGCTAATATAAATCTCTAATAAAAAAAAAACTTTTTTTTTTTTTTTTTTTTACAAAGCAGTATGCTAGTCAGCGTGGGCTATTATTATGGCTATTTTATTTTATTATGGTCAGAAATTGTACTCATGACAAGTCCAACCATGCAGGTTTATCACTGACACATCCATCACCGAACAACAGACGTGCTAAGAAATGATACTGATTGGCAATACTTCACCAACGAGACAAAGCGCCAGCAGGATATAAGTGATATAACTAGACAAAGTAATCAAGGGCTAGCAGAAACAGGTGGACACAATTGTGAAAGAAACCAAATAACAAGGCACGAGTTGGAAAAAAATAGATAAACAAAGCAGAAGCACATGCTGCTTGTTGCCATGAGAACAGCAACACAAAAGAGTGGGACCTGTAACGTGATGTGCGCTTTGCTGAGCGGCAGATTGTGCAGGTAAAATCTTGTACTGAGCCTAAACCCGAGCTATTATGGACAACTTGTTTGGGTTTTAACTTATTGTAACCTTTGAATGATATTTTGCCAACATGCGCGTATTCACACATGCCACGAAAGTCACAGCGCACAGGATATGACATCACAAAACTGAAACTGGTGGAATGTCCAGATGTCCAGACATCTGCCTTTATAATAAAAGGTACCACCAGACTGCTTTCCTTGCAGTGTTGACTACTTAGCTCTAGATTTGGTGACTTTTCTGAGGCCTTTCATTATTTTATTTCACCAAAGAGGTTAGCAACGAATCTAGCGGCTATTTGAGCAGAAATTAGCTACTGTCCTGCACTCACTATGCATATATGAGTTGATAGAGTTGATTTAGTCAACACCACACCAGTACATAAAGTCTGACTGAGCAGCTCTTGCAAATATTCCAAACAACCAATGGCTGACCAACATTGTTTCCAACAGCCAATCACTTATCAGTGTTTTTCCCAACAGCCCATGACTGAAGAACATTGTAGCAGATGACCAATCACTAACCAAACTTGCTCCCAACAACCAGTCACTGATCACCAAGGTTTCCAACAATTAATTACCGATTATCATTGTTCCCAGCAACCAGTCACTGATCACCAAGGTTCCCAATGTTAAGTCACGGATTACTACTGTTCACAACAACCAATCACTGATCACCACTATTCACAACAATCACTAATCACCACTGTTCACAACAACCAATGTTAAATCACTGATTACCAGTGTTTACGCCAACCAATTACTGATCACTCTTGTTCACAACTACCAATCACTAATCACCATTGTTCCCAACAACCGATCATTGTTCGCCATTATTGCCGACAACCAATAACTAATAATCATACTGGTTACCATGATTCCAAATGTTGAATCACTGATCTACAGTATATTGCTGTGTCTAAGTTCAAGTGCTGCTTCCTTTAAAGGTCGCGGTCTGTGAAGACGCACCCTTCAAAAGCTGTGTAGACTGCAAAGGCCAAATTATATTAGGATTTCCTATTTGTGTCACTGGCACACAATGAACTTTCAGATGTGTTGGCTACTCATTGAATCCTTTATTGCCGTAATAAAGGAGGACGAATTTCTTGGCAGCAGTCACAACTTATTTAAAATGTTGAAACACTGATTACAGTTGTTCCCCATAACCAATCACTGATCACCATTATTTCACACAACTAATCAAATATCACCATAGGTCCCCATAACCAATCACTGATCACAATTATTTTACACAACTAATCACTGATCACCATGGTTTCGCACAACTTATCACTGATCACCATGGTTCCCTGCAACCAATTACTGATCACCATAGTTCCCTGCAACCAATTACTGATCACCATAGTTCCCTGCAACCAATCACTGATCACCATAGTTCCCTGCAACCACTCACTGATCACCATTATTTCACACAACTTATCAAAGATCACAATGGTTCCCCACAACCAATCACTGATCACCATAGTTCCCTGCAACCAATTACTGATCACCATAGTTTCCTGCAACCAATCACTGATCACCATAGTTCCCCGCAACCAATCACTGATCACCATTATTTCACACAACTAATCACTGATCACCATGGTTCCCCATAACCAATCACTGATCACCATGGTTCCCCACAACCAATCACGGATCACCATTATTTCACAGAACTAATCACTGATCACCATGGTTCCCTGCAACCAATCACTGATCACCATTATTTCACAGAACTAATCACTGATCACCATGGTTCCCAATAACCTCTTAATAATGATAATCACTTATTAAAATACTCCAAACAACCAATCACTTTTCACCATTGTTCCAAGATCAATCACTGATGATCATTCTTCCAAATCACTGATCCATGATTCCCACTGTTTTTTCACCACACATATCCTGGTTTTAAATGCTCTTCCTGACTATGTTTACAGTTTATACATTTTTTTACTCTTATTTTGTAAATACATGAATTGTTAGTGTGTCATATCATAACTTTTTCTTGCTGAAAGGAACATTCTAATCTATTATTTCCTATTCTGATTCAATCAGTATGTAAAATAGTCTACTGGAACTTCCACTGGCTTTCTGAGACAACACTAACTCCCTCCCCCTGGAGAGCAGACGAGGCTGATTCACTGAGCCTGCTGGTGATTCGCTTAGAGATGACACATTCTAGATCATACCACCGTACCACACAGATACACATTCACACCGTACCACACAGACATTCACACTGCACCACACACATTGACACTTTTAGAGTCACTAATCCACCTACTGCCATGTTTTTGATTTCGATTAATCTATGCATGTTAGTCTCATTTTAATTGGCACCCCACGATCATTCCGCCGAGTGGTGAAATTGAAGTAGCATGACATCTTAAATTACTTTTTCTAAAAATATTTTCAAGTAATGAACTGTCTGCAATGCCTCTGACATTTCATTACACATATCCTTGTTGGCTATATAAAGAATTTTACAATGGACTTATCAGTTAAGAGTCTGCTGTAGGTTACATGCTATGGTTCATTTCTACAAATCTTGGCACTACTGTGGGGATTCATATAGTAGGAAGTGTTCGTATAATGAAAGACAATGCAGATGACTCACTAGCTTGAAATTACACCTCGTGAATATTCCATTTCCTCTGCATAAATTTGTTCAATTGCGCATGTTGGTTCACTTATACTGTGCACTCAGGAGACTAAAAAAAAAAACAGCTTAGGCAAGAAAGGAAACAATGGATCTCCCAAGTAATGTGCACTGAATCCATAATTATATTGATAAAAAAAAATCAGTTCCTCTTACGGTGAGCAAATTTTACAATGAAAAATGGGGAGACATTAGGGTTTTCCAAAGCAGCAGAGGAGTTCATATTCAGTGGAAGATTCCTGTTTTATTTCCAGAAACTCTCTAGAATTCCGTATAGTCAAAGGTTATAGGTTTTCTCACAAGGAGTGCTTTGAGAGCCCACAGCTCCATGTGGCATCCAGGTGTTGTTTATTAGAGAACGATCTGTTCCAGAGGTGCCATAATCCTAGGTAAACTTAACGCAAGCTAAACAAGGAAACCATTGTTTATGGAAGAGAATTGGACTTGGTATGAACTTATTGAACATTGAACACCCATTGTGTTCATTTCCAGGCTTTCCATCTTTATTTTATTCAACAGTTCTGGGAACACCACCCACTCTGGATTCTTAATTCATTTATAAAATGTCATATGGGATAGATAATCCTGATAATGCCTGGCATTAGTTACATAAGCAATCCATAACATGTTTATATGATCCTGGAGTCTTTGTTGTAAAACTATACAAGGTATTTAAAATATATATGGCATGGTCACTTAAGGTTTACCTAAACTGGGCATTTTGATTTAATTTTATTTAAATGCAACTTACATTTAAATTGAAGTCAAAAGTATTTGGGGCAGATCTGATCATACACACTTCTCTGTGTGTGAGTTATGTCCTTTCACATTTTTATAATGGTGTTTGGATGAACAACTACGGAGCCTGTAAAGGGACATGGAAACAGAAAAAAAATCTATCTATATTTCGCATGTGCACCAAAACCTTTCACATGCGCATGTAAGTTTATATGGCGTCCAAGTGTTACTTACTACAAAAAAAACAAAAAAAAAAAACAGCAAAATGTTTAGGTGTGTACGGAGCCCATAAAGGGACATGGAAAAAGAAAGAAAAGGAAAAAAAAAAAAAAA
>JAOVVF010000048.1:21682964-21696763 GCA_028565595.1 Duopalatinus emarginatus
TGAACAAACAAACAAATAAATAAATAAATACCAATTTCAACATTACCAACCAGATTGTTCCCACAAACTTAAAATGATCAGATATTCATATTGTTGTAAGCATTTTTGGTCCAGATCATGACATAAACATATACCTACACATGCAAATGCACACTGTTGCAGTTCCGTCTCTTTGTCTGCTCTGATGTATTTGGGCAAATCTTGAAGCTTTTACTTACTCAGAAGCAACTATAACAACTACAATCAGAAGGCATCTTGCAGATAGCATGACATATACACACACAAAGCACCAGGCAAATGTTTCTGAAGGAAAGAAAGTGAACTATTTACCTACTGTGGAATGTGACCTCCGCATTTAACCCTTCCGTGCAGTGAAACACACACACACACCGGTGAACACTAGGGGGCAGTGAAAACACTTATCTGGAGTGGGGTTAGGCGCCTTGCTCAAGGGCACCTCAGTCGCGTCTTGGCCTGTGCAGGGATCGAACCCGGGACCTTCCGGTCACAAGAACGGTTCCATAATCTCTAGACCACGGCTGCCCCTGTAGGCTATATTTGCTGAAACCTAAGGGTTTCATGTTATTTCTTCTTTATAACGGCCTGTGTTTTGTTAGATACGTCTCTGTACATATATAATAAAAAAAAAACTTAATACCTAACACAAATGAACTTATTTGCTTTGTTCAGCATTGAAATAAATGTAAGGCATGCAAACAGGACACAACATGGTTTTGTAGGATATCAGTGTCATTTGTGTAGAATAGGTCACACCGACTATGTTATGTTATAGTCGAGGTACTCCGGACGATACAAAATTTAAGAGACCATTTGACGTGGGTTGATCTTGTGTGGTATTTATTCATTTGGCCGATTTTACAATTCTAAGACGTGTACATTAGACATTGGAAGTGGGACTGCGATTTAAAATAACAACCTCGACGTTACTGGCATAGAGTGTGGGAGTCAATAAAAAGGTGTAAGGAGGCAGTGTTAGCTTTGTGCTCGTAACCAGAAGGTTATGAACTGAAATCTCAGGACTGATAAAGTGCTTCAACTTCCCACTCGAATGCGGAGTGTAGCACTCAAGAGCACTAGTGGGATCAGGTACTGATGTTAGGTGAGGAGGTCAGGGTTCAGTCAGTGTTCCAGTTCATCCCAAAGATGTTCAGTGGGGTTGAGATCAGGGTTCTGTGCAGTCTTACACTCTAATCATAAAGCTTGATTTGTGCACATGGACATTGTCATTCGGGACTTTTGATTCCAGTGAAGGGAAAATATTACTAGTACAGCATATAAAGACATACAAAGACATTTCTGTGGTTCTAACATTGTGGCATCGGTTTGAAAATGACAGTGAACTGCTCATTGACCACTGTGCTTGTACACACAGCAGAATGTAATCTCTGTGTTTAACCCATTAATGCGGTAAAACACACACATAGAGTTTTCCTCACATATTTGATGTTACATACTGTATAATCAGTAGGAGTAGGTATAGGAGTACCATCAGGCAAGTTTTGTATTGGCTTTTCAAGTACTTTGGATTCTGGTCTATTACTTTTGTAGAGCACTTTAGATCTAGATAAGAGCATCTGCTAAATGCCATAAATGTAAACGCTGATATGCATTAGGTAGTAAAATCAACTGAATCAATTCAGTTTATAATCAGATACCAGTTGTAAAAATGTCTGCTACGTGTTTCCACCAGATTAGCTCTGGTTCTTGAATGTTTAGGATTCTTGGAACCTCAGTGCTTTATAGAGACCTAGTTTGTGGTTCCACCAGATTTGAGCAGATCCATAGTATTAATGGAAGCCTAATTTGGATGATGCACATTTGCAGAAAACAAAAGTACCAAGATAGCAGAATGCATTCATTAAATGTGGGCTTTTGTTGTGTTATTGCATATATTCATTTTTATTACAGATATTAATTTTTATTACAGATATAAAATTTTGAAAACTATATTGAAAAAAAAAAAAAATCAAGAAACGCAAGCATGGGCCAACTATTAATAAGCTTATTCCGTGCAAGATAAATGGACAAATGCGGTGTAAAGTGTTTTTATTTGTAGACATATAGCCTATATAGGCATACAGGAAATGCTGAGTCAGCATTTGTTTAAAAAAAAAAAAAAAATTGTATTCACTTGTGTAGAAAAGGTCACACCAGCTATGTTATTTATAAGTTCTCCAGATAGTACAAAATGAAGATGCAGGAACCAGAACAACACATATTGAGTATCAATACGTGAATCTTTACAATTTCCACTTTTCACTTTGTGGGTTAACAAGACAAGACAAAATACTAAAACAAGCAGGTAACATACATGCAAAATGTAAAATATACAAAAGTCCATGAAAACCTGTACCATGTGCTGTTTTTCTTTTTCTTCCTTTTTTTTATGATGTTTTCAGGTTTTTATGTCATTTATGTAGAATATGCCACACCCAGTATGGTTTGCATTGGAGAATCTGGTATTGTTTGGTTCCAGCTGGGTTCTAAACCAGTTTATTTTAGGTTGAAATGCTTTAAATCTTGAAATTGAATTTTTTCTTTTTATTTTGTCGAGTAACCAGATTTAAAAAATGGCAGAACTAGGAGTTGGTATACGTAATTTTGGTGGTCATAAAAAGATGCAAAAGTCGAGCAAAGCCTGTAACATTCAGAATTATATATCCTAAATCATAAGGATATATATCCATCCATGTTATGGTTAAGATTAATACACAACTGAACAGGTGAAAATCACAGCGAAACCACAGAGTTATTGTCTATAATTTAGAACTGCCTTAGATATAACACTGAAATCCCCTGACCTTCTTCACACACCGACTCGTCCACACTTCTGCTTAGCCCTGTGGCCTCTTAATAAAAGAGTCATAAAACTCTTAGCTTGGACTTGTGTAAAAGCATGGGTGTGGTAGGGTGGTAGGGGGTCAAGTGTTGTGTGTGCCTGTGACTTAGACAAATAGAGTCAAAAAAGAAAGAGAGACTGCATGCTTCATTGAGTGCTTTTGTGGGGGTGTTCATTAAAAACCAAGCGAGGCCACATTCCAAGGGACTCCGTTATCCAAACTCGCCCTCCCACAGACCAGCAGCTTTTAACCAGCAAGTCGTAAGTTCACAGGCCCCTCCTGCTCTCCACAAACCAACCCTGGTCTTTTTTATCCCTCTTCCCTCCAGACAATAGGCTCAATCTGTCGGTAAGGCTCTTTTTCCCAAGCTCCACTGGAGGGAACAGGTGGAGTAAGGAGGAGGGGTGGGGGGTGGGGGGTGGCAGGTTATATCCAGTGGCAGTCTCCATGGATACTTTCACCACTGTGGCGGGGGCAGATAGTAGGTGGCTGCTTTGCTACTGTTTAAGTGCTTTTAACATGGCAGAGGTGAAGCAAAAGTGCCGGCCCATTACGATCGCAGTATTCCGGCCCGGTCTCACATTAGGGAAAATTTCCCCAGTTACTAGGAATGTGCATTTAAAAGCGTAAAAAAAAATGATACGAACAACACATGGCAGAAAACATGTACAGAGAAAACAGACAACAAAAGGAATTTATTTGGCACTTCATTTAACATATAATCCATCATGGTGCTAATTAACTCTATTGATTTGAGATGAAAACCTCCCTAGTGCTGATCATTAATTCATTGTTGTATACACTGCTTTATTGTTATGTGCCTTTGTGCTTCGTTTTCATTAGGTCAAGTCTAATCTCTCGCCTTTCTCCACATGACATCCAAATAAGAAGTTAAATATAACAATAATCATGCTAATTAAAGTGTATCCCACTACAGTGTTGTTGAAGTCCCAGTTCTGATTGGTCAGGTGTTGACAGCAAGTCGCAGGCTTTTTCATTACTGCTCTCATTCGAATGCGTTTGTTTCTATAGTAACAACTTTCGACCAGAAAAAATGTGTGTTAAAAATGTGTTGATATGTCTATGAGTAGATAGGCTCCAGTGTTCATACCAATTAAAGTCAAAGCCGTAACCGTTCTCTATCATGGATATATCAATCGATGACGGGAACTGATTTCTCAACAGCATTAACAATTAGTATGTGTTCGGAATTTGCTCCAGGGACTGAGAACAGGTGGCTTTATTAAACAGTTCAATCAAGGCAAATTATTCCAAAACGTAGCTATGGTCAGGTTATGGTCAGGCAACCTACAGACAGATATCACTAGGCCAAAAAACAAGAACAAAGCAAAACCAGTTAAAGTCAGACAGTTTGGTACATCAGGCAAGGTTATGCTGAGCGATATTTCACTCCTGATCCGTATTAACATGTGGGTTTAAAGACATTGAACTAGAAATCAAGGCAATCAAGCCAATGACAAAACAAAGTAGGAACACAGTATATAAGACTTAACGTAAAGTAATATGTTACAACAAAAAGTTCATGTTGCATACACTGACAACTGTGGCAGCAAAAAGAAAAAAAAAAACCATAACAGTATGAGCTTATACTTTACTTAATAAAGACGCATAATAATTGGCAAATCAGTGTGTTATAAATATGTGGTACAGTGGTAACATCATTGGCTCCTATGTCAGAGACCTGGGTTCGATTCCTGGTCTGGGCAACCAGTCTGTACTACACCAGTAAGGGTCCTTGGGCAAGACTCCTAACACTACATTGGCCTCTCTGTAATACCAGTAACCTTGTAAGTTGCTCTGGACAAGAGCGTCTGCCAAATGTCATAAATGTAAACGTAAATATAATAGCCACCCTGAGTTATTGACTTCAGAGTGGCTGTTTGTCGGGCCACATCACCCCGCTGTGTTGTTGATTGCTGTCCTATAAATGAAACTGAAGTGATTGACCTACTGTGCCTGCACACAGAGGAGTTTGACCTCCACAAGTGAACCATCAGTGCAGTGAAACGCAGACATGAATGTGAATGCATCCACTAGGGGGCAGTGAATACACTTGCATGTGGGGGGCAGCCCCTCTTTATGGCACTCAGGGAATAGTTGGAGGGGTTAAGTGCCTTGCTCAAGGGCACTTTAGTCGCGTCTATTCTTTTCAAAACAGGGGAACAACCCAAACCTTGGGCCACAGCTCAAATTATTATGAATTGTTGTTTTATTTTCCACACTTACACCATCTAGGTAACCTCCAAGACTCATTTCTTTAGTCTGGGGTAACATTGACAAAATAATGGTTCGATAGAGCTGAAGGTGGAGACAAATCACCACTTGACATGTGTCTCTATGGACTAAGACTCCAGTACTTTTATCATTTTTCGTGTTAATTTAAAATAGATCAAAGTTCAGTGAGCTTACGCTTTTACACTGAGCTCAGACTTCTCTTCGGATTCATAAATACAGAGAGCCTCTGACATTTGAAACAGCAACAACATGCCCTTGTTGATTTTTTTTTTTTTTTCCTGAAATACCTGGTGCCAGAGTTCCTTTAATCATTCGGTATGTTTGTACTCTATTGATCTAATGCACTCCTCTCTTTGCAATGGAGATATCATGGTCCCTGCTGAAACCATGATGCCAAGTTTATAACAACAGGTGGCACAGGTAGTACAGATCCTTTTACCTGTAACAAACTGGTACAGACTGTAAAAAGTATGTAACAATAAAAATATAGTGCAGATATAGGCTCCATAATGGTATGGGGTTTGTTTAGCTCCATTAGCGTTCCATGGAACCCCTGGTACATCTACAACAGTCTCTGACAAGTCAACTCTTTGTGCACCTCCATTCTTGAGGAGTTACACCTGTTCGATGTCGTGCATTCAGTCATGATAGGTTTGGCCTCTTCTAACAGGACAATGCACCACCACACACATCTAGAGACACCAAATTGTGGCTAAAGGAACACTCATGTGAGTTTGGTAGTTTGCCATTCACACCTAAGTAACCAGATCTCAATGTTATTAAACACATCTGGGATGCCGTGCAACAGGAAGTATGGTGTTCATTGCCTATGGATTATTTCCATGCTTTGTTGGAGACATACCAAGTATTAGCCCGGTGTACCAGTTTGTTTGGTATTTCAGTGTACAATAATTCAGGGGTACTGACAGTAACTGTACGCACACTATCTTTGTTAAGGATTATCATGATAGCTAACATGCTACGATAATGATCAGTATGGATTGTCTGGCTGTTTTTTATTTCTGTAGAGAAATTACAAGCACTTCAAGGCTGATACTTTCACACAGCATCAATTTTTATGTGGTGCCAATAGTATTTTCTTTTCAACTTCCTGAACTTCGGATACACCTTGTTTCAAGGTGTTTATGCCACCACTTTTGTGATAAAGCAAAAGATGAAAAAAAAAAAAAAAAAACAATCCATTTTGCTTTTTGCTACATGGTAGGGGGTCTAATTTTCCACCCCTACTCCAGTGGGAAGCATGGATCATGTGGTTTGCCACCTAAAGTTCTACCACTGTAATAGAAATGCAACATATGTCTTTGTTGAACTAGAAATAATGAGCAAAGCACTACCACTCCATGTGTCTCCGTACTGAGTGAAGACATCTGATACGCCACTTATCATCTCCTTACAACACCGCTGTTACATTTACACTGTCAGTGTCATGTCAGGTTCCACCACTGATTGCTAAAGGTGTCAATGCTCTAAATAATGCAGAGTTAGGTAAGAAAAAAAAACAAAACAAACGACACAACCTGTTGCTGCAGGGAAATAATCAACGAGGTGGTGGTGAGATTCGGCCCGACGTTATTGTTACTGTTACCAGCTGTCATGAAACTCAGACATAGAACTGGCTGAGATCTGCACTTTATTGATAGAAAAAGCAGAGAAATTGAAATTATGTAGTAAAAAGTACACGATTTCAAAATATCCAGACAAAACAAGCAAAACAAAGTCCAGACCAGGTAAATAATACAGGAGATTCGCGGCGTGGTAAAAAACAAATACAGCTGTACACTAAGCAATACTTCGCAAATGTATAGTATAGTATACTGAACATCAGTATAGTATATAGAGTGTGATGGTGATTGGTTGTGATGAGGATCAGAATAGAATAGAATTCAACTTTATTGTCATTGCACATGTCGCAAGTACAAAGCAACGAAATGCAGTGTATTTGATTAGTATTACAGGGAAGTTGAGTATGGATGTGGTTGGCTGTATTCGAAATGGCATACTACATAGTACTCGCATACTAAATCTGCCTAAAAGTAGTATGTAGTATTGAGTATGCGACCAAACTGGGTCTCTGTAGTGTACTTCAGGTACCTGGATGACGTATTACTCAGGTCATGTTTCTGGCGTACCGCAATCCCGACATGCACCGCGGGCTCACTGGCTCCGCCTACTTCACTTTACATAACGCTATATTATTCCATCATTATTTACATGAATGTCATATAGTTAAATATATTTTTAAACAGTCTTGTTGGTAAAATTGTAGTTACTTTTACCTGGTAAAGACGCTAACTGGTTGTTAGCATCGCTGTCACTGTACTTACATTTAAGTGCAAAAATAAATCAGTTAAAGCTTTTTTGGACAGCAGCGTTAACCTCCTCCTCCTCCTCCTCCTCCTCCTCCTCCTCCCACACACACTGATTAGCTATAATAGCAGAAAGGTTTTGGACATTTTTAAAGTTCTGACTCGGACGAATTCGCAGCTCACGTGAATGTGTAGTATGCTGCAAGTACGTTGACTTTTCTGAGTCTACTACATACTACAGACAGTTAGGCAGTATGCAGTATGTACTACTGTAGTATGCAGTATGCAGTATAGTAGTATGACATTTCGAATACAGCCAATGAGTGAGCTCTGAATCGGGTGTAGCTGCAGTCATGTTTGTGGGCCATAGAGTGTTCTGGGAAATGTCCTGTGTTGAAGTCAGAATTTAATGATTTTCCTTTAAGAGCAAACAGTACAAGTAAATGTTTTATCTATTTATTTATTTTTAATGTATTTTCACTGTGTTAATGCTGCCTATGGGTGTACACTGGGACTACTTTTATCCATTTATAGTTACATTTATTCTGTGGAACAAGTCAGCTCCAATAAGCAGCTATAAACAGTCATTCCTCCACCCTACTCTTGTTTTTTGTAATAACACAAAAACCATAATGTTACAAAAAAACCTGAAAAATGAAAATCCTTTGTCCTTATCGACCAATGCAAAGTGCTGACGTGGAGTCTCCTTTCATATAAATAAATATCTCTGTGCATGAACCTTCACCTCTAATGATTCTACAATTTTTTCTTTTTATTATTGTCTTCGACCATGTGTACGGTCTGTGTTACAAGTCCTTGTGAAAGAGCTGTTGTGGAAGCTTAACATATTTATAACTTGTGCAGTAATATAAACCTACAATTTGAATTACAGGCAGAAAAAGTCGGAGCAGCTGTTATAGAAAAGTAGCAAAATGCTAATGGTTAAATTTTCTAGACTTACGCTTATCCTGAACAGATGCAAGATCCCAGTACAGCATCATGCATTTACCTTGGTGTGTTTAATGGAAATTTCCTTGATATTTATTCCGGTTTTGGAGCGTGCAAACTCCACGATACTGAGATATTTGCATTTTTTTGTTGACCGAATTCACCCTTGCACCTTGGAATAGACAAATAATCTGAAATTCATGCGAGATCCTGAATGCTTTAGCAGGATTTGAGACTGTGTTAGAATTCAGTTCTCCCACATGACAACATTTTCATACACTTAGTATTTCTGAATGCAAACACGAACACGACGCTCCATAGCAAAAGAAAAGCCATTTCTGATCTCTGCGTCATTGACTAAGCAGTGATTGAGTGCACTTCAACATGTTCGAGTGGAATAAAAACTGGCCTGCGTGTTTACAGGCTTGCCCTCATTTACCACTCAGATTGTTAAAAGGTTTGACCACTGATCATGTTAATTATAGGTTTGTTCAGTTGGAAAAGGACAGTTCTGATAGCTCATACCTAAACACATTCAACAGCCCATCTGTTGGGTTAGGTACATATTTGTCTGTGTGTCTGTGTGGGTGGGTGGAAAGCAGCTATGAGACAGTGTGTGTGTGTGTGTGTGTCTGTGTGTGTTTATGAGTGTGTGCGTGTGGGCAGAGAAGTTAAAATAATAGAGCACATGGCTTTAGTTATTAAAGCTCTGTTTTTACAGTTTAATCATTTTGTTGTTTGAGGTTCCAGGCCAATCACTTCCAGGCTATTCATGAACCTGTTATTTTCCCCCTTCGACGGGATTTAGCTCCAATTCAGGCACTAATCCTGCTGGCTTTGTTACTGACTCTCAGGAAGGGAGCCGCTTGTGCCATTTGTGAGTGTGTATACGTGTGTGTCCTGCGCCTCCCTCAGATACATAGACATCAGTGTCATAAGAGACCGAGGCTCGTTTGCAGCAGCGGGTCCAGGAAAAGGAGGCGGTTCTGGAAGACTATGGAAAGTCACAGAAACATGGGAAGGTCAAAAAGTCTATGAATCAGACCTGTTTTTATTTTAATGCTAATCAAAGGTTATTAGTAAATTATCTATTAGGGTTCATTCTGGCACTGAGTGATGATCCAAATGAGGTTTAACCTTTAAAACTTGCCAGACAGTACACGGTGGAATAGAATGATACCCTATGCAGATGGTGGTCTGTTTTTTTTTTTTTTTTTCTAATGCTTCTAAAAGATGAGGCCTCAACGCTAGCAAAACAACAAACCAGGTGTATTTTATCCACACGATCATTTCAGTATTTTTGTTAATAAATGAGAGACACTCGAAATTGAACGCAACAGTACACATGATTTGTTCTCTCCACTCCGCTACGTTTGGTTTTGTATAGAACCAGCAGTGGTAGATGAGATCAGAAGGTTGTGAGTTCAAATCACACCATCACCAAGAGCAAGTCCCATAACCCTTAACTACCCGGTGGTATAAACGCTATAAAAAAAAAAGGAAATTGTTCTGAGTCTGCTAAATGCTGAAAATACTGGAATTCTGGACAGAGTAGTACAGACAAGCCAATGGCAAAATACATAGTCTGGGGTTGGCTCTGTAATAGTATGGGATTTTTTTTACTGGCATTCCATGTGACCCCTGGTACATCTACAAATGTCTCTGATAGGTGAACACTACATGTGTCTCCTTTCTGTTCATCTCGTGTTAAGTTTGGCCTCTTCCAACAGGACAACGTGACAACACACACCTCTAGAGACGCCAAATTGTGGATAGACGAACACTCATCTGAGTTTGGGATTTTGATTGGAACGTCATCAAAAAACACATCTGGGATGCCATGCAATGCACTGTGGAGCACAGAAATCCTACACCTCAGAATACAACAGAATTGTGGAGCGTTTTGCAGGATCTATGGTGTTCATTACCTAGAGAATATTTCTGCAAGCTCGTGGAGTTCATGTCCATGAGATAAACATCTAATGTCAGCCCATAGCATTATAATAATACCTAAGATGTTGGTGACACCAGTGATATATTTTCTGAGGTGTTACCATCCACAGAGATCAAGTTCTTACATATTAAACATACTGAGAGTTGTGTGGGTATGTCTGTCTAGGCAGCACACACCCGCCTCATATCTCCCAGCATCCTATAGGGCGTAGAAGTACCTAAAAACCAGTATTCTTTATTAATGCATCACAGTACGTATATATTGTGTCTGACTATGGTAATCCCACACACAGCACTCCCAGCTGGTAGATTTTGATTTAATATCTTCTACCCTAAGTCAAAAGTGATCCAAGCTGCACAGCATAAACAGATAAGCCTCAAAAGAAGCCTATGGACCATCATTAATTATTTTCTATGTGACTAAGTGACATGGCGACAGACATTACTTAGGTAAAATCAATAATTCAGCCACTGCGACTGTAGAACTAGATGCTGTGTTCATCAGAACTTTCCTCATAGTTCATTGACTATCCAACATCCCTGGGGTATTCTTCCAGGTTGCTAATGACTTAGCAGCCAAGTATGATGAAGGGTTTGGGACAGCTGCTGCTAACTTACCATGCACCGCTGACAGGCTCGAAACCAGCTGTGGAAACCACTCTCAAAAGACACCAGTGTCCAGAGTATGAGGAGAAACCCACTTAGCAATGTGTTGAGTTGGCAACGGTGAAGAGCTCCACATGCACCTTGTAAAAACATGTGGTTTCTAGATCTGGGTTGATGGACGTCATTAGCCGGATCGGGTGGATCGTCTGATTGCCAAGATACTAACAGATTTGGCAATGTTTAGTCTAGTCTACGTCAAGTCAAAAAAAAAAAAAAAACACAAATGCAAGTAGTCATCTCTGTACGGGCAAAAGAGGGTGTTACATACACACACACACACACACACACACACACACACACACACACATATATATTAGGGTTAGTATGTTAGTAGTTAGTATGCGACACGATGTAGTGCGTCCGAATACCTAGTATATAACAGGTAGTATGTGAAAGGTTCCCAGATGTCCTAAGTATGCCATTTCGGACGCAGCCTTACTCTTACTGAAGCAGCGCGCGACAAGCCTCAACATGAACTACAGGTGAATCACAGGGCCAAATTAGAATTTGCGTTAACGGCACTATTTTTTTATTGCGATAATCTGGGATCGCGTTAATGCGTTATTATCGCGTTAACTTCGACAGCCCTAATATGTATATATATATATATATATATATATATATGTGTGTTTCCACAGTTCATATTTATAGGTTAATAACTTTGTTTGTATACAAAAGTAACTGCAATATTACGTTTTCTGTGTTGTACTGAATGACACTTATATTAAATAATGTTGAAATCCACTGACCTTGTTTGTGTGCTGAAGGGCCCCCAGGGGTCTTACTTTTTTATTGCAATTGGTCCCTTGACTGCAGTAACTTCATGTCATTTCAAAATAAGGGTTTTTATTAACGTTGTACTGAATGACAACTGATTGTTGGGAAAATGGGCACTGAAAGTGTCTTTTGAATATTATTAATATTTAAAAAACACATCTGACAGAATATCATTTAATATGTCACACATGACATTTGTACAATTATGCCAAAGCAGTACATTTTAAGTTTTACTTAAGATTAATTAGTTTTATTCTTAATGTTTTATTCATCCAGGAGGTAGGGGAATGGTTTTGCTTAATGATATTTTGAATTTATGATATATGAAAAATATATGAATATTTTTTCTTAATAAAATTTATCAAGTGGGGGCACTAAAAAGTAACGTCTCATCTTTGACCCATACATATTACTGTCCACAGTTAAATAAGCTAACTGTAACATTAAATCTATTTAACAAGCATAATCTTTAAATCTGAGACCCCCTGCCCTAGACTACAGATCTACACATTTAGGCAATAAAAAATTAATCAGATTCAGTTAGACATTCAGACATGAAGCTCAAAGACAGTGAACCACAGCTTGCACACAGAGGATTTTGCCCTACGCATTTAACCCAGCCATGAAGGTAATCACACACTAGTCATCTCACACTAGGGGGCAGTAAGTACATGTGCCCGCAGTGGTGGGCAACCCTATCTGAAGCAGTTGGGAGTTAGGTGCTTTGCTTAAGGGCACTTTAGTCATGTCTTGCCAGTTACTGGGATCGAATCAATGACATTCCGGCTATTCACAAGGCTGGTTTCTTAGCCCCAAGACAGGTAATGTTTACTGAGTGGGTCAATGTGGTTTTGTATTTTGACAGACTATGTTCACCAGAAAATACTCTGGTAGTCAGGTACAAACAATAAGAACTGTAGTATGGGGGCCAGATTAGCTAGAACTCCTTCAGCAATTGAGATGTGTTGGACATTCTTAGAAGATGCATTATTTAACAGCAGTGAAATAAAATAAGCTAAAAAGCTACAGCCAAAGTCTTGAACCTTAACTCTTATGGGGTTACTGGTGGCCCAGTGATTAAGGCTCTAGGTTACTGATCAGAAAGTTGGGGATTTAAGCCCCAACATCACCAAGCTGCAACGGTTGAGACTGTGAACAAGGCCCTTAACCCTCTCCGCTCAAACCCTCTCTGCTTGCTGTATCATGCCTGACCCTGTACTATGACTGCAATTTCCTAACAAGCTGGAATATGCCAAAAAGGATTTCACTGCGCTGTAATGCATATGCGACCCTAAAAAAACTTAAAGGCTTCTTAAACCTCCACGTCAGTGCAGTTTGGGAAATACCTCTAGTAATCAGGGGGTTGCCCACTGAAGTTTTACTTTGGTATTGCAAAATATATATTTACAATTTAACATACGTAGACGTGTACGATAAATCGCAACATACACATGCATATACCTCCCTTTACCTCTAGACAAGAGTAACATTCCTTTCCTTCTGTTAGTTGTTTTACTGTCACAACAGCAAGTAGGCAACTGTCTGGAACAGGGCAAACATGAACTGCTACCTTTCCTTCCCCTTTCCTCCTGGAGGAGCTCTCTAACTCAGACTGGCTAACAGGAAGTGTGCCTGAAGCCGCCAATGCTTTCACTTTAGCAGGACTGATGTTAGCTTCAGGACATGTTGAAATTTTTTGGTAGAATTTCTTCAATTGCTACATTAGATTTTTTTTTTTATGTGATCCCAAAATTAAGTTTTGCTGTCATGTTTCCATTTCGTTGCCGCTTTCACTAGCTGAGCAAACAGAAGTGAGATACCAGCAACTCCGAGTCCTGATTCCTCCTGCTCCCCAAACCCTGCGTACACTGTGACCCCCCTTATCTTCTTAGAGTCTAATCTGACCCACCATGGACATGGACGGTCTTTAGTACACCATGAATTAGATCACAGACTTTAATTCTCTGTCTACCTGCACTTTTATTTATAATCACACTGTCTGTGTCACCCA
>JAOVVF010000048.1:21714335-21730984 GCA_028565595.1 Duopalatinus emarginatus
ATGTATACACAGTACTGTGCAAAAGTCTTAGGCACCCTGTACAGTGTTTAGTATACATTTTGTTGTAGACATTTATTTTATGAATTCTGCATTTTTGAGTCAGTACACAAACATTTTAGATTATAAATCCAAACATTATAAAAAAATTAAATAATAATAATAGTAATAATAATAATAATAATAATAATAATAATAATGTTACAGAAAAAAATGTTTGTATGTCAGTAAGGAAAGCAATCTGTTAAATAAGATTAAAAAAAATAGAATGAAGGAAGAAGTGAGTGTGACAGTCCGTCGCTCCAGAAAAACTGATCATCTAATTCCCTAATAAAATTGGATTGTCCCAATTTTGTACATGTATAAATTTAGCCTAGCTTAGTCAACACTCACACCAGCCACATCTGCCGTCTCTCTCTTACACACACACACAAATAAAATAACTATAACACTGATTTTCAGGTATGAATCTGTTGTTCATACATGAAATACATAATGTTTGTCCTTTGATAAGCAAAACAATCCTTAGACCTCCTCATAAGCATTATGGAATTCTCATGCCATCTCATGAGGCCTTGCAGAGGAAATTCTCTAAATTGGTAGAAATGAATAGCACTTTATTCGAAAACAATAAATATATTTAAAGAAAAACATCTTTTGAAACTTTTTCCCCCTGAGGCAGTACCAGATCCAATCCACTACATACAAGTCTCAGTGCTCTGTTCCCGGTTGTAGCATGTCCTCAAGAACAGAACTAGAAGTAAAAAAGACTTGTGATACTCCACACATAATCAAATATTCAACTGCGGAAAATGAATTTGGTAAGCCTATAAAATGTAAATGTTTGGAGGGCAAAGGCCTCAGGGGTTCTCCGTATATGCAATAAAGTGGATCGTCTCTGTCCTGTTTATCGTTCATGAGCATAAATGCTACAAACCGGCAGGCTTCGAGACTCTGTGTGTGTAAAATACAAGTGTGGCAGAGATCTGCAGCAGTCACAGGGTGTTTCTGGGCTAAGCTAAAAGGTAAAATTGATTTTGTCTCACTGTTTCAGTGGTTAAGGCTCTGCTCTTGTGATTTAAAGATTGCAAGCTCAAATCAGCAGAACTGCAGGAATTGCTACTGTGAGGCCCGTGAACAAAACCCTTAACCTTAACTGTGTTATTGTTGTTGTTTTGCATCCTGGGTCTAGATGTTAGAAGGTTCTTCTGTTTGTTTGTTTTTTTTCCCTAAGTAGTGAGTGTCAGATATCAGATTTTATTTTTCATAGCACTACTGACAATAGTCAGAAAGCCAGATAAACATTTTGATATTTCTATATTGACTTGTTATCCAATTTTGAACCATGTACTTTATTTTTTTGTATATATATATATATATATATATATATAATATACACACACATTTGCATGCCAAAGGTCATTGGACAGGAGCTAGCAGTGTGTAGAATCCCTTTTAGCTGGGCTAAGCAATGTGACCTCTGAAGTTAACCCATCCAGTTAAATTGGGGTGAAACACACACACACACACACACAGGGGGGCAGCCCAAAACCACAGCACCTGGGGAGAGGTTGGGGGATTAGGTGCCTTACTCAAGGGCACTGAAGTCATGTCTTGTTTGTTGCAGGGATTGAACCTGGGACCTTCACTTCACAAGACCGGTTCTCTAAGCATAAATGCTAGACTGGGCTCATGTCTAACGAATCTACAGGCCACATTATTTGTTGGAATTTCAAACCGATTCTGAAAAACATAGTCCAGGTGGCATGGTGCTTTATTCTGAAGTATGAAATCCATGGGCTGCAAATGGTCACCAAAGGAGAAAGGTATCAATGACAAATTTATCAACCCATGCCATAATAATACACTTCATACTAGTACGGCATCAGTGTTCGAACTCCAATCATTTAAATCACTTTGCGATGAACATGCTAGCCAGTGTTCAACCTCACTCACAAGATAACACCTCACAACTTCTACAGGTGTGAGCATTCAGGTGCAGTGGTAGACTTAATTTTAAATCCCACCCTTCTCTCTCCTATCATACAACAGCTACCGACCATGGACCAATCCTTTTTTTTTTTTTTTTTCGAACTGCTGCAGTGTCATTAGGAGAAAAGTGTCCCGCCCATTTCTGTATGCATGAGCTAACCTTTCGTTTCCAATTTTTCTCTCTGTACTCCACGGATGGCTAGCAGGGTAATTTTTTTTAATGTCCATTTTCTAACTACACTCAAATCCAAAACTAGTTATTATACAGACGGAGCACTAAACAGATACAGATAATAATCTAATTGCATTTCTGCTACTATAGTGCTGATCGAACTCCAAGTCCCATGTGCTATGTCTCGCCTGAATATTAACACCTACAGCTTTTTCACAATCAATTAAGGAACCAGACGCCTCTGCATTGTACTCTCTATGTGCTCTTGCTCCTTGTTCTTCCAATAACACGCTCACACTATTTCTAGGCCATGTACTGTTTGCTTGTGTTTAAATCATGGTAGATGTTCCTTTAGGTCAAGTTCGTTCAAAGTTTAAGTTAGTATTCTCTTTGCCAAACACTTTGTAGTTTGAAGCGTTCATGTGTTATTTCATATTCTTATTTTGCTCATGTTCATGCTCACCTCGTTTCTGTAAACAGTCTTATCCTGTTTGTGGAAGGATTTTATTAAAACCCACTAAAGCATCTCTTGTTTGCCTGGTGCTCTTACAGAATGCTGATTACCCTCTTGATCAGACTGGATAGCTTGTTGAGGAGGCATACAGCTTATCTTTACATTTTCTGAGGGAAGAAACCATAGACCAGGACAGGACTTGAGGATGATTTTGGAGGTCCTGTGTTGGTATTGTTGGGGCTTTGTTAGACCTGAACTCCAGGGTTTACTGGGATCATGACAAATCAGAATAATTTGCTTGAGGGGAAAAAATAAACAAGTGAGCCAAAAGCATGTTGCAGGAATACCTGTTGCTGGAATGCTTTCCTCTCATTTGCTTCCAAAGGATAGTAGATCACAGGGCTAGGTCCAGTTCAAACCACTGACGCTGCACACTCTGTGCCAGTTTTCCTGTTTGTGTATATACCTGTGTGAACCATTACTACTGATAATCACTGCAATTTTAACCATACATACCTTGCAAGTCTTGCAAAACCAATGACTGACACAGTACCTTTTGTATTTTTTCCCCTTCTCCCTCTGCAAAGCTCCCTCACAAGCCCTGCAAGTGCAACAGGCAAGGCACGCGGAACAATAGGAGATGAAGACTGTAACAAAGAGCTCGAGACAAACAAGAGACGCTTTAGTGGTTTTTAATAAAAATACACCCAGGATAACACTGTTTACAAGAAGCAGGTGAGCACGAACATGAACAAAACAAGAACCTTAATGCTGAAATTGTAGTCTTAAAAAAAAAAAACAATTTGAACAATAATCGAATTAAAATTAGAAAAATAATAAACATTATTTAAACACAGACAATTATACCCTGAAGTGTGAGGAAGAACTGGTACAGACAAGCCTATGCAGATTACATATAATGGTGGTGGCTTTATACTGATATGGGTTTTGTCATGTGATCTCTGGTACATCTACAAAAGTCTCTGATAGGTAAACGCTGTGTGCGCCTCTTTTCTGACTGGCAAGGTACAACATGTATGGTCAACACTGCAGTGATTATTGGAGGTTATGTTTCTCAAAGTTGTACACACTAAAGTTCCAAAAAACAGGTACAGATTGCTGGTGGCTTCATAATTGTATGTTTGGGGTTTTGCAATTCCCATTTAAGTCGACAAGTATGGTGTTCATCAGCTACAGAATATATACAGAGTACAAAAGCTTCTGGAGTCCATGGCCTATGGGAGACCTACCAAGTATTACACAGGGGTACCAGTTTTTTCAGGTACTGCAGGGAACATTTTGAGGATGCTGTTATCAAGCTATACTCTCAAGCTAAATATATGGTAGAATAAAGTTAGTTCAACGAGTTCAGCAATACAAATAATACAAGCCAAGTGTTTTTAAAGTGCTCATATAAGTGAAGGGGTAAATCCTCCGTGTTTGTGTTGGGAGAGCCTGAGGACGTTCATTCCATCACCTGAGTGCCAGTACAGAGACTTAACGCATTAACAAAACACCTAGATGCCTTGTATGGCTTGTGTGCATGGCTAAAAGTAGGCGTTTAAATGCTGGAGTAAAAGGGAAAGTGATGAACTTGAAGGAAACTTAGCTGGACATGTAACCCAAGCTCAGAATCAAACTGGGAACCCTGGAGATGTGAGATGCAGCCAGTATGATCAATGGCTATGATCAATTGCCTTAGGTGCACCATCGTAATCAATATAGTAGCCACCTGAACAATTAATATAGTTCATTCAAACCGGTCTTCAACACATTTGGTGAAAAGAATCTACAGCAAAGGCTCTATGGTCTATGCTTATACTATATGTCCAATGGTGTGTAGATACCTGACCATAGCCGTATGTGTTTGCTGAACATTTCTTTTCAAAACCATGAGCATTAATATGAAGTTGACCCAACTTCTCATTGCTGCTATTGTAGCCTCCACACTTCTGGAATGTTTCTACACTAGATTTTAGACCATGGATTTGGGGATTTTTAGGGACAAGAAGTCCTGCGGTGCAGTCTTTCCATGCATGCAATCAGGTCCCTGCAACTGACCCAAAATGCAGCAGCTCGACTTTGTTTTTAACCTCCCCATGTTTAGCCATGTCACCCCCTTGCTGCGAATCATTCATTGGCTTCCTGTAGCAGCTCGTATCAGATATTAAACCCTGATGCTGACCTACAAAGCCAAAAAACAGTCCAGCTCCTTCCTACCTCATGGCAATGGTTAAGGCCAGGCGCACATCTAGAGCTCTTCATGCTACAAGTACGGCCCGACTTGACCCGCCATCATCCAAGACACACGGGAGGCAAACATCCAGACTGTTCTCTGTCCTGGAACCAAGGTGGTGGAATGAACTTCCTCTAGATGTCCGTACAGCAAAGTCACTTGCTGTCTTTAAATGCCGGCTAAAAACTCACCTGTTCTGCAGCACTTAATTGAAAAGTGACTTTTTTGCAAACTGTACTTGTTTTTTTTTTACTTGTGGTTTTTTTTTTTTTTAGAAGGATTCTGGTCGGAGTTCTTGAATCCTGATCTACCATCACTAGCTTCACATACTCCAAGAAATAAACTACGCACAGGATAAGAGGGTCTGCTAAAGGCTGTGAATGTAAATGTCAGTGATCCTGGTCATTTCAAAGGCGTTCTGGGTTGAGGTGTTCATGCTAAACCAACGTCAGCAAAACAATGTATTTAAGAGCCTGACAGAGGTGTTGTCTTGCTGAAACAAGTTTGCTGTAGGTCAGTTGGTTCCAGCGGAGGGAAATCGTAATGCTGCGGCATATAAACAGCTACATTCTAGACAATTGCTTGCTTTTGACTTCGTGGCAGCAGTTTGGAGAAGGAGCAAAATGGATGTGATGATCAAATGCCTACAGATTTTTGGTTATGCACTATATCTAACTGCACCACCATATTGAGCTAAGGAAGAAAAATGGTTGCCATACAGTGGTTCCTGGTCATTATATAGTAGGCTGTATGTTGAAACCGACACCCGGCACACTTAGGATTCAGCTTTCAGTATTCAGAGATTTTGATGTCTTAGCACTTTTGGGGGCAAGACCACTAACCTGTAACTGTTCAGCATTTGGCAAATAAATAAAATGTAAACTGTAAACCCAAACAAACCAGTTAATCTGCAAACGGTAAAGAAAATGTTAATAGATCACAGCAATATACAGGACGAAGGACAATACTGCTAAACAGAGACTGTAAAAAGACACATCATTAAAAGCAAGGGAGGCAACGGCCTGTGAAGCAGCATCATGTTCCAATGGTTTCCTGGTCTTTTTTTTTCTTAACGTCAGCACTTCTCTTGTAATTTCTTTTTCCTCCTCCCTTTCACATCCCTCCCTCATTCCTTGCCTCCCCCATGTCATTTTGTAGCTCTCAGAAAGAAAGGGCGTGAACAACGTACTCTCGAAGTGTCTTCGCCATCAGGGCTGGAGAGCGCTCCGAGTACCCCACTTCACACCAAGCGATGAGTAATGAGCCGCACCACGCCGAATAAAGGTGAGCTCCACTCACTCTCATGCCAATCTACTTGTTTCGCTTTACTTCCCTTCTTTGTTCTCTCTGCCTCTCTCCGAAGACTCAGTCAGGATGAGGTGATGTGAGGCTGAAAGAAGGCCTCTATCATCAGCGCTTTGTTGTTTCCTTTTTCTCTGTCAGATCTGAGTTGATATGCGCGACAGGTGTGGGTTGGGAGGGAGGATCGATGGGCTGGTGAGAGTTTGGTATTCGGGATTGTTGAGGATTTCGGGCAAATCCTGATGATTTGATTACATTGAATAGTGCAATATTAAACAGCACAGGATCTTTGTTGCATTAAAATCAAGGACGATCCATGGTTCAACTTTGTACTGTAGAAACATATCTTTTTACAGTGGAATTTAATCAGTTATGAAAATTATTATATATTATTATACACTGAAGTGCCTGGAAAAAAAACTGTTACAGACGAGTCTATGCAAAATACATAACCTGGTGGTGGCACCATAAAGGTAGTTGGTTTGTTTAACTGGCATTCCATAGGACATGCTGTCGTTCCCAGTACACTTGTACGGACCTGCTTGAGCTTGGGGGACATAGTCCTGACTCTCCTCTCTGAACTCCTCGACCTCAACGTCACCCAGTATGAGACATAAAAAATGGCTATGTTTATGATAATACCACTTAATATAGCACACATACTAGGAAAACTAGTATACAGGTCTGGTAACAGTTTTGTGAAGGGTGCCTACATCTGGCCTTTGTAATATATTTGTAATATAAGGCTTGTGCTTTAAGCAAATCATTATGAAAGTGATCATAGTTTATGATATACTGGAGAAATTATTATTTTTAATTCTGCAATTTACCTTATGTGAAGTGAACTTATGTATCTTTACCTTTTGTCCCTATTGTGTCCTATAATCATAAATGTTTTGTACTACTAGTAATAGTAGTACAGGATAATAGTAGTAGTAGTAGTAATAATGTTAAAGCAATTCTTGGTTCCCGAGCAGAAATTCTTGAATTTTACACTGCTTCACTTCATCCAGCTTACTCAAAAAAACGGAAATACCATGCACCATATATAATCAAAGCCAAACAGGGATTTGGAGCATGTATTGGGATGTGTGTTCCAATCTGCATAGCTCAGGAGTGGCTCTGAGTGAAGCCTTCATTTCCTGGACATTGCTTGATTTCATGGGCCTTTCACATCAAATAGGCCAAGGCCGGAGAGCGCTGAGCCGTTGGAAGGAGTTATGAAAGAAGCCATTAAAATTCACCTAACAGGGTCACGGTCGGCGTCCTCTCCCCTTGGCCGACCAGAAAGTTGCATCGGCGAATCAAATTTCAAATCAAACTTTCCCCCTTTCTGAACTGCTTAGAGAGAGTGAGAGAGAGAGAGAGAGAGAGAGCCAAGGTCAGAAACGATTATGGAAGGGAAACGTGCGGAGCGTAGGCAGTGCGGTTGTCGCAGCATGTGCTGCCATCTTTGATAGCGTGTGGAAAGCATATTGACACAGCAGGCCTGGATCTAAACAGATTAGAGTGCTGCAGAGCTTTATCTGCCAGGACTGATGGATATTCTCATAGCCACAGACGTATTTCAATTCTGAGGCTATGAAGAGAAAACTCGCATATAAAACCCGACTGCTGGTGTCTCGGGCTAGATTTAAAGTCATCCATCAGCTGCTGTATAATTTCAGCACTAATATGGCTGCTCGTTGTTTCGGTCTCTGTGTTTAGCGTTGCATGGCAGTTTGTCCGAATCTGCATTTTACAGTGGCTAGTAAGTCAATAACGAAACACAATAACAAAGCGAAAACATAATGGCACATCATACAAATGGCAATGCAACAAGATAACCGAAATCATATCAGCGTATTCGAAAACACTGCAGAAGAACCAAAACCACACGAGCAGATTTAAAAAAAAAACAAAAACAAACAAAACAAAGAAATATGAGACAACAGCAAAACAAACAAACTACAGCAGTCAAAAAAGAAACAAAAACAGTAAATCTAAAACATAACATAATAAAAAACATAACAACAACATAACAAAACAAAAAACATAACAAGCAAACAAAAAACAAACATAAAAAAAAACAGTAAATTCAAAAGCACAATAGCAAAACAATACAAACAATAAACTCAATTTAAACTCAACAGTAAACATTTTTTTCTCCTTTTTTCTTTTATTTTTTGCTGCTATTTTTTTAGTCATGTTGCTTTCAAATTGTTGTTTGTTTTAAATATTTTTCTTGTGTTTTCTGATCTGCTGTTGTGTGTGTGTGTG
The DNA here is from genome assembly GCA_028565595.1 of Duopalatinus emarginatus. Classification (NCBI taxonomy): domain Eukaryota; kingdom Metazoa; phylum Chordata; class Actinopteri; order Siluriformes; family Pimelodidae; genus Duopalatinus; species Duopalatinus emarginatus. The sequence continues at coordinate 21,722,748 of JAOVVF010000048.1, forward strand.
TGTGTGTGTGTGTGTTTTTTTTTAACTTATTTTTTAGTTAGTTTTTAAATTGTGGTTTTTTTTTGCTGTTGTATTTTTTGTAGATTGCTGTAGTTAAGGTTGTGTGTTTGTTGTGTTTTACATGTGCTGCTGTGTGTTTGCATTTTATTAGTTTTGTAGTTGTGTGTTTTCTTTTGCTGCTGTTTTACTATTTTGGCGGTTGTATTTTAGATTGTAAATTGGGTTTTATTGTGTTTCATAAACTGATATGTTTTAGCCATGCTGTTGTATTTTTTTTATTAGTTCTGCTGTGTTTCTCAGTTTTTTTTAATTGCTTTTAGTTTTTACTATTATTATTATTATTATTATTATTATTATTATTATTATTATTGTTGTTGTTGTTTGCATTTATTTGTTTATTTCCCTTTTTGTAAATTCAGATTTTTTTTTTTTGTGTTTCTATTTTTTGTTGTTGTGTTTTTACTTGTGTTTTTAATTTTACTGTTCTGTTTTTTACCCTATAAAACTGTTGTGTTTTCGGATTCATTGTCACCTTTTTTTTCAGTTTGTAAAATCCACAGTATTGGGCCACCTTATTCTGGTGCCTGCTGCTTCTTTCAGGTTAAATCGCAGTTCCTTCTTTCTGCCCTTTTGTGCTTGTCCACATGAATTTTCCAGCACGGTAAAGCTGCTGAGCCTGACAAGACTCTCAAACAACAAAACAAAGCCAAAAAATAGATAATTTAATCTCACAATTCTGCTGCCCATTAAGGTGTCTGGGGTTTTGAGCGATGTTTGGTGCTCAAGGAGGTCAGCTATGGCACAAGCTGCATCTCATTACATCCAGTGTGATGTTGTTGAGACTCGCTGTTGGATCTCTCACATAACAGACCTCCCCAACACACACACACACACACACACACACACACACACACACACTGTGAAGATGACGAAGATGAGCATGCTCCTCCTAAAAAAGGCCAGCAGGTTACAAACAAGCTAAACAAATTCATTTTCCGCAGTAGCACTTTGTCATAGACTGCGTTGGGGATTTGACTTGGTGTCACGGCACTGAAAGCTGTTGTTTAGGTTCGTTTCAGAGATCACGCAGTGAGAGATTAGAGAGAAAACAAGAGGGAGAGATAGATATGGAGAGAGATTTGAGAAAATAGAGGCTTCATGGCACGAGTAGGAGTTGCTCGGAATTTGAAAGCTCTCCATCGCTCTGCAGCTGTGAAGGATGAAATTATAATAATTGCGAAAAAAAAAAAGTGCCTGGCACTGTTTATTGGCATTGGGAATATCTGACAGTGAGCTAATTCTCATCAAAGCCTGATGAAGTGCGACTAATAGACAGTGGGAAATGCCTGAACGAGCCAAAGCGTTCTACTCCTTTTGTTTATTTAGACAGCAGAATGTTTGGTTTTTAATTAAGTAAATCACTATTATTTGTTCCGTGGCGCTTGGTAATGTGAAGCGATTGACCTGAAATCCATGCGTTATTAGCTCAGGCTGAAATGAAGCTGGAGGAGGCAAGACTGGAGGAGTGCGAAGGAGCTTGTAATGGTCACGATGCCCGAGGGAGTGACTGACACACACGGTTAGATGCGTTTGCTTGGAAAAACACTCCATCTCATTACCTGAACTTATTCCACTGAGCTCCTTAACACTTATTCTTTAAAGGTGAAAGATGAGGGTTAGGGGACACATGCATAGACTTTCTGGAGCTTCCATAAACGTTGTATAATGCATACGGCTTCAGCTCAGTGTTTGTATGTGTCTGTGTTACAGGATAGCAAGACGGAGATCTGAGATGATGGCTGTGTTGTTGTTGCTCATCCGGACCATTCTTCTGCTTATTGATGGTAAGAACACACATCGTCATTGATGTGACAAAAAAACTGGTACACCGGTCTAATACTTAGCCGGTCCCCCATGCAACATGGACTTCACAAGCTTGTGGAAATATTCTGCAGGCAATGAACACCACACGTCCTGCAAAACAATTCCTAATTCTGGTGTATTCTGGGGTGTAGGATTTCTGTGCTGCGCTCCACAGCACATTGCATGAAATCCCAGATAACGTTTTTGATAACGTTGAGATCTGGTGACTTGGGTGCGAATGGCAAAACCCCAAACTCGGATGAGTGATTCTGTAACCATAATTTGGTGTCTGTAGACGTGTGTGGTGGTGTGTTTGTCCGGCCAAACCTGTTAGAATGAATGAAAGGACATGACGTGTATCAGGGGTTTTATGGGGTCTTTTTTTTTGGCACTTTAGAGTATATTCATTGTCCACAGCAATACACAAACTCAGACTACTAGGGGCAATGTAATATCTAGAATTTGCCCCATTGCATGTCTTTGTACTGTGGGAGGAAACCAGATCTCCACACAGAAACTGGGAGAACATGCAAACTCCAAACAGAAGGGACCCTGGACACCTGACCAGGGTATCGAAACCCAGACTGTTGTTGCTGTGAGGCAACAAGCGCTTACTAATACACCACCATGCCACCCACGTCGATATTATTTCTAATAATGTTTCACACTTTTACATCTTGCCAGAAATTAACTGCAGCCTGGGATGAGGAAATAAATTAAATAAACTAACATGATCTGTACAAATAAATCGAGAAGTGCAACATGATCATGAAATTTGGCCGGTTGCCAGACAGCAGTAGAAGCTGCATTGGAACAAATTATTTTAAATTATTTAAGGCATGATCTACTGTCAACACATCTTACCAAAATTAACAATGATGCCGAAAAAAACAATCGACAGTTGCACTTAAATCATTCACATAAGATGTTAGTCATCGGAGGAAATGATCTTATAATAGTAATCCATTTTCTGCTCCTGCAGCAGATATTCCTGCAGCAGAAACGAGTAATCACCATAGCTTCACACCATAGCAGCTGGTAGCTAATTAAAAATGCCATGAAGACCAAGCTCAACATGGGAGCTGACTAAATATGGAGAAATCCTTATGACTTCGTCGACCTCTTCTGAACATCAGTATAGCACCATTACTGCGCTAACAATGTTATTTGACATCTTTATGTAGTAATTTCTCATTAATGATGTTAAAGAGTGTATAGACTATAATGAGCTATGCTGTGTGGAGCTTAGGTTAACCAGACACAAATTAGCATTTGGAAATGGAAAATATGTGGGTGAGGTTCAAACCAGAAATTCCTTATTCCAGCTGTACCACTAGTCCTTTGGAATCTTAGGAATCCTTGGCAAACTTTTATAAAAAAAAAAAAAAATACACAGGTACACAATCTGCATGTAAAATAATAATAATAATGATAATAATTTAAAGTATTTCCTCTTTGAATTCTATGGTGTTATTCATCAGGACATCATACAAAAAAGTCATCTGGTCCTTAGCAGTTTTAAAATTAGGTAAATACAACCTCAGATGCAACGAGACGACTGTGCCATTATAAATTTAACAAAGTGAAGCCAAAATGGAGAAGCAATGTGTGAAAAACTAAGTGCATTTTCTCCATGACTATCAGTGTCTCACATTGTCCTGAAGGGAATTCTGGCCCCTCTCTTTAAAACATTGCTTTAGTTCATTGCATCTTATGCACAGCTTTATTAAGGTCCCATCACAGCATTTCAGTTTGGTTGGGGTCTGGACTCTTGATTCTTTTAGCCGATCTGCTGTAGATTTGCTGCTATGCTTGGGGTCATTGTCCTGTTGCTTTAGCTGTCAGATGGCTTCACATCTGACTTTAGAATAGTTTGGTATACAGATGTACAGGTGTTCATGGTCGACTCAATGACTGCATGATGCCCAGGTCCTGTGGCTTCAAAACAAGCCTAAATCCCCCCCACCACCACATCCACTGATCTTAACAGTCGGTATCAGGTGTTTTTGTGCTGATATATGGTGTTTGCTTTAGCTAAACATGGTGCTGTGAATTATGTCCAAAGGTCTCCACTTTGGTCTCATCTGTCTAGAGCACATTGTTTCAGACATCTTGTGGTTTGTTCAGATGGAACTTTGTAGTCTTAAGCTGTGCTCTGCCATGTTTGTTTTAGACAGAAGAAGCTTTCTGCGTGCAACCCATCCAAACAAGCCATACTTCTTCAGTCTTTTTCTAATTGTACTGTCGTAAACATGACTAACATGCTAACTGAGGCCTGTAGAGTCTGACGCAAAGCTTTTGGTTTTTCTTTGAGCACTGCACATTTTGACCTTAGGATGAATTTGCTGGGACATCCACTCCTGGGAAGATTGAAGATTGGCAATGATGTCCAATCTTTCGGCCTGTAAACTGATGGACTTTAAATTGTTTGGAAATGGCCTTATAACCCTTCCCAGATTGATGGGCAGAAACAGTTGCGTCTCTCAGATCACTGATTATGTCTTTCCACATTTTCTTTCCACACCTGAATGCTCCAGACCAGCAAACGGCCCAAACCTCTGCTTTTATAGCAGTGCTCACACTTCCTGATAACTAATTTATCAAGAGCATTTTTGTTTAATTAAATAATGAGAGTATATTTTGTCATGTGTTGCTCATCTGAGGTTGTCACCTAAATTACCAAATAAAGACTCAGTTTGTTAGGACCTTGTTCTGTGGTATCTGGCAACAAGACGTTAGCAACAGATCCTTCTGTTAATCATCTGTGGGATCAGACCAGACGGGCGTGACCCTGTTGTCGCGGTCTACAGATCCATCTCTGGATCTTTTGTGCGGTTGGATTAGACAGACTAGCCTTCACCACTCATGCACATGAGTGAATCTCAGGCCGGCTGTTTTGGCGATGTGCTCACAACCATAACAATTAGGTCCTGGTCAAAGTCATTTAGATCTTTATGCTTACCCATTTTTCCTGCTTCCAACACATCAAATTCTTGCTGCCGAATATATCCCACCTATTTACAAGGTGCCATAATGTTATTCACTTAACCTGTGTGTGGTTTAATGTTATGGCTGATCATGGTATTAACAGTATGAATAAATAGCACTTGGAGTCACTGAGTTAAACTTGCAGCTGCATCATGAACATTTTTTTCAGAATACCGAATGACTCGGAAATCGACTATCGCTTGTTTATAACATTTGAAAATTGAAAGATAAACTTGCATTATTTAGTTAAGTGTTAAATTGCACTCAACACTAGAAGCAGGTTTATCTACCTCCATCCTCTTGAGAGCTCTGTGTATGTATTCTGCAGGGGACAAAATGAAATCTGCCTCATCTTTACACACTATAAAGCCAGTAGCGATATTACATGTACATAATAATGAGTGTTTTGAATGACACGATACATTTAGACTTTCCAATATGAATAAATATAAATAAAATTAATAAATAAATTAATACATACAGTGATCTTGGAGGTACCGAAATAGGGTTTGATACCAAACACTATTTTGGGGCAGCTGTGACATAGTGGTTAGAGAACTGGTCTCATGACTGGAAGGTCCCTGGCTCAATCCTTGCACAAGGCAAGATACGACTGAGGTGCCCTTGAGCAAGGTACCTAACTCCCCCAACTGCCCCCCGCTCCGGGCAAGTGTGTTCACTGTCACTGGTGTGTGTGTGTTTCACTGCACGGATGGGTTAAATGCAGAGGTCACATTCCTCTGTGTGCAAGCACAGTAGGCAAATACTTCACTTTGACTTCACTTTTTCCAAGCTTTGAAAAATCCATGATACCGATGATGCCAATACGCTCACAAATCATGGGGGATTAGCCTAGCCTAGTCAGTCTGGACAAAACCCTGAAAAACATCTACTCTATTGTGAATAAAACCTGAGATGTAGTGTTATATCAAGTTTTAAAGAATGTACTTTTGGTATCCCTGTCTTTTCAACAATAAAGCAACCCAGTGTTTGGTAAAAAATATATAAGTGTACCATGATCTAATATTTCTAATGACATACGCTTAATTTTTGAGACATAAACTGTTCCAAGAAGATTGAGTGCAAGTACGTTTACTGAAAATTGTCTTCATTATTCATCATCTTCTTAGGGTTAAGGGTTCTTCACTTCTTACCATCTCTAAAAGGGTATATACTCCCTTTAATGATCCCTCCAGAGGAACAAGCCAGAAAAGATGTATTAGATCTTTTTTTTCTTTTTCTTTCTGTTCAAGGAACATGTTAACTGAATAGGTGGAAATGAATTTTGTCTTATGTCTCAGAGACAGAAGAAAAGAGGGAACATCTAATGTATAGCTCTCAAATCATAAAGGATAATAGGACGTTATATGGAAATTGTGGTATAAGAGAAATAAAACACCTGAACATGCTGTTTTGCAGTTTGTGTTGCTCTGTAAAATAGACAGGGCCAAGGTGGAGCCAGAAGACTGGCGACACAAACTCAAAAGATACAAACCACCTAATGCCAAATTGTATACAATTTTCACTCCAGCTTGGTGTCAAATCACCATTCGCTCAGGGTTTGAAAACTGGCACTTGATTGCTCTGGCTATAGATATACTTGCTGTTTGGTCATGCACTGGTATTGACAACATGCTGGTGTCCTAAAGGTGCACCTGCTATTGTACTACGCATGTTACTGGAAGCTTCCACTAGAGGGCTGACCAGGGAACAGATATAAGGACTTGGGCACACAGCCTGTCTTCAAAACACCACTGTGTTTCCACCGTTTTCATAATGCTAAGAGTGCTAATATTCTGTGTCTGGTTTAGCCAAACATGACTTATGGAATATGGCCACATCTCCACAAAGGACATTGATCCAGAAATCCTGTAAATTGGTTCAGATGCAACTTTTTCTTTTTAGCAACCGTCCCCAAGCATGCCATACTTGTGTAGTCTTTTTATAATGGTACTGTCATGAACGTGAATATTTAGCATGCTAACTGAATACTTTGTCCCTTGGGATGAATTTGCTGGGAAGTCTACTGGAGTGTTGTGGACTTTCTTTAAAATATTCCCCTTTTTTCATGCTGCTGAGCGCCTGCTTCTCGCCGTACTGCTTTTGCATGTACTGCACCTTGCATACGTGCAGAGTTAATTTCTGAGGATGTGCAAAACCAATAGACCAAACAGACACCGAACACGCGAGGAAGCCATAATGCGTGTGTACACTGGTATGCACACAAGCTTTATAGTATTTGAAACTATATCACCCATTTCCAACCATAGTACCTCTGGTTTTCATTACAAAATAAATAAATTAATAAATAAAATGATCCAGTTCTTTACCCACTGGTTCTTTTGCTGCATATCAGAGCACAAGCAACTCAGATCTCTCGCTTCATGTTTGGAAGGAAAACATACCCTCACACATGCTATTGCATCATCTCACTCGTCACCTCTCAACTGTCACCTGATTTTTTCATGACAAACCAGGGACTAGAGACAGTTTGCAATTCCTCCTTAGGAAAGATCATGCATGTGATCAAAGAGCAAAGATGTGAGATCCCCCCCCCCCATCGCTGATAAGTCATGTAGTGTGCAAACCAGTGACATAAATAAGTCCTGATTACAGGTCATTAAGTTGTGTAGTGTGAACAATACAGTGATGTGATATCAGTGGCCAGAAATTTGTGTCTGGCCTCCTTGTGTTTGTATATTATGGAATATGTTATACAATGAAGTGCCAAAATGTGAAAAAAGTAAAAAACCTGAACAGTTTCTAAAAAAAAAAAATTATGCAGATGGGTGGTGGCTTCATAATAGTATGGGGTTTGTTTAGCTGGCATTTCATCAGACCCCTGTTACATCTACAAACATAACTGACAGGTGAACATTTATGAGTGCCTCCGTTTGGCCGCTTCCAACAAAACAATGTGCCACCACACACCTAGACATACCAAATCATAGGTACAGGAATGAGTTCTGGGTTTTGCCAGCCCCCCCTAATTCATCAGATCTCTGTTATTGAACACATCTGGGGTGTGATGCAGCAAATACTTTAGACCCACCATGTACTATAAGACATGAGTATGGTTAACAGTTCCTTCATTTTGGATCTACAGTAATACTTATACAAAGCCCAGTTCCTTCAGGTTACCTCTACCAATGTGGTAGTTCTATTGCTTGAGGGGGCAAATTTTCATGTCAAAGTTCACCAAAAGAAAAGATGAACGTCTAGTGTGACTGAAGCTTAATGGTGGGCCAAATCACACAACTACATCATTCTGCTCACATTTGTATATGTGGGTGTGTGTGCCGTGCGCTACTTCAGTAAGAGTAAGGCTGCGTCCGAAATCGCATACTTCCGTACTGAACAGTACGCGAAAACAGTACGCGAGCGTG
>JAOVVF010000048.1:21827454-21829954 GCA_028565595.1 Duopalatinus emarginatus
TTATTAATAATAATAATAATAATAATAATAATAATAATAATAATAATAATAATAATAATAATAATAATAATAATAATGTACCTAGTACTGCTGCTATTACTATTATCAGTACTACTACTTTTTCCACTACTACTACCAGATCATACTGAGAGGTCATGAGATGATTAATAGGAGGGGAAGGAGACCCAAAATAGTTCTGTAAGAGATTGAACATTTGCACATTATAGAAATGAGACCATGTGAGAAGTTTAGACGGAGAAAAAGAACTATTTGGTACAGATTTTAACGACTTCTAGACGTCTGAAATGTGACCCGACCACACCCAAGACTACAGCACCAGGAGCCAGAATGGTTGGAAACTACTAGTCTTGTCTTTAACAGTGTGTTGTATTTTAATAGCTTTTTGTAGTCTCACATTTTATAAAGTCTTCATGTTAAAAGAGAAAAGTAACCCGAAGCTGTCAACAAGCTTTAATGCAGTGGAAGTTTAAAGTAGCATAAAATGGAAATACTCAAGAACCTTAAAAACGTACTTAAGTGCAGTACCAGAGGACATCAATTTAGACAGTCTCCACTCATGCAATGAGTACTGCATTACTGGGACAAACCCACAAAGTTAAAAACGGGCACGGGTAAAAACAGAAAAACCACCAAATCACCTGCTATAGTCACTACTACCATAACTGCTACTACTACTACTACAATTAGTAATAAAACATACTGTTTGAACCATATGTCTGAGCTAAAAGCTTAAGAATCTTGAGAGATTAGAGCAATTATACACCAAAGCAGGTTTGAAAATATCACTGCACACCTTCACTTCACCCACATCAGTGCCGCAGCATTTATTTCTGAAATGAATCTAGCAAATTATTAAAAAACAGCAACTCGGTGCAGATCAGACAAAAAAACTGGCTTATGCTCAAAGGAATAACAAAAAAAAACTGATATGTGATATGCTGGAGTGTGTGTGTGTGTGTGTGTGTGTGTGTGTGTGTGTGTGTGTGTGTGTGTGTGTGTGTATGTGAAGGTATCTGGAGCGGACAGTGAAAGAAGGAGCCATACACACCAGCACTCTGACTGTAGTAAACGTGAGTGCAGCTCTGGATTATGCCGTGTTTACCTGCACCGCTCGAAACAGCCTTGGGGAGGACACACTCGACATCCAGCTGCTCAGCACCAGTATGAACATGCACACACTCACAATAGGCAGTATTGCTTTTTTTTTTTCAGGTGACAGTCAGGTCAGATAAATACCTAACACTTTACCCATCTAGCTTTGTCAGCAGTAAATGATTCTGAATGAGGCCTAGGAAATAATACTACCATGGCTGAATTCTCTACAACTTTTATTATAGTTGGAAAAACAATCAAAACAATATGGATATGGATTACCTCCCTGGCCTGGACCATTAGCACAGATCGTGTTTGCAAATCGTCCGTCTCCATTTTCTATTTTGGGGGCCATGTTTTGTTTTTTTTCAGTCCTCAACTGTCCAGCTTCAGTCAGCCTGTGACCACTTTAGTCTCATTACAGGATGGATGGATGGATGGATGGATTTAACTTTATTGTCATTGCAAGTATAAGGCAATGAAATGCAGTGGCGGAAGTGTTGTCTCTTACTGATGCAACCCATCTACCTCCAGATTCAAAATGTTGTGCATATTGAAATGCTTTTCTGCTCAGGATGATTGTAAAGAGTGGTTATTTAAGTTCTTTTCATTTAAGTCCCTCCTGTTATTGATGGGGAAAAGACCACATATAGTCAAACCCGAGACCAGGGTCTTAACGGGTCGAGTCTGAGTTAAAATCAAGACTTCAGGAGGCAATACTGAATCCCTGTAGAGGAAGAGGAAGCCCAGAAAAAAGCCCATTTCCAAGACCTTATAAATATTAATACTAATATATAATAGAAAAGTGCAGCAATGTCACTGTAAATGAAAAAAAAAAAAAACATGCTGCTCTAGTCTGACACAGGTTCAAGATCAAGTAGAATTGCTTTTAATTCTGAGACGAAGCCAAGTGAGTGAAAAGGTGGTACTACCTAAACCTCTGTCATCAACAAGTCTGTATTCAGTGAAAATCCCAGGAGAGCAGTTTCTGAAATATTCAAAACAGCACGTCTGGCACCAAAAACTATACCACTGTCAGTGTCACTGACATTACATTTTCTTTCCCGTTCTGATGTTTGATGTGAGCATTTACTGAAGCTCATACAGACGTGTATCAGTATGATTTTGTACACTGCACTGCTGCCACATGATCTTCTGATTGAATAAATGCACGTATTAAGATGCTGTAGTTAAATGAAGTCATATCTTATAAAGAGGAAGAGTGAAATACCCAGAAAGCTTGCTTTCAGGTAAGCAGACCCTTTTTCACCTAGACCTGCTGGATAGTAAAGGGAAGATGTCCTAAAATCTAAAACTGACAGACTGACAAAATAAAAATGTCACAAGCTTCTCACAGGTGCCACGTCTGCATCAATAACTGTCTCCA
>JAOVVF010000048.1:21834954-21837505 GCA_028565595.1 Duopalatinus emarginatus
ATATGTTGCAACTCCCAGACATTTACACATTATTGTTGTCTGCACTACCTGACACACCTGCATCGTATGTTTATTATGTGTACAGTAAAGGGGGACAGCAAAATGCATGTGGGTGTCAAGATGTCTGCATTTCCTGAAAACACAGTTTTGTTAGTGTTTCCCCAAAATCTTTCGTTTTAAGTAGTTCTTTGTTGACTCCGCCTCTGCACTGGAAAGGAACCACCAGTTGGAAACTAAACAACTGATTTATGTACAGAGAGAGTCAAAAGTAGCATACCACATGACCACCTTCCCAATGGAAAAATGTGCCCTTGATCCAATATAGCGGTCATGTTCAAGACCTAGCCTAAATATATAGGCACCCTCACACATTACTTGCTGGGGTATTCAGAATTGTCTATTTCCCTTTCAGTCCTGTAATAAAACCTGTTCTGACTTTTGACTCACCCTGTATTTTTTTTCTAATTATTTTACCACAAAATTCATCCAAATAATAGAAGAAATTGTACTTTTTCCAAAGTTCAGGTAAGTTTAAATAATTAATTTTAATTTGTTTGTTTTACTACTAATAATTGATCATTACTACTACTAAATCACGATACATACATCCAAAGCTAGTTTAATAGTAGAAACATACTAACTTCATCATTCACAAAGTAGTTGATTTAGATTTTTTTTTTGTATCTGATGTAGTTTATGTGATGCACTTAATTTTTTCTAAAATAAATATAATATTCTAAGGAATTTGTGAAAATAATGTACAGCCTCTGTTGTTTCTAAATTTAAGAATGTTCCTAAATACAAGATTTACGTAGTACTTAACATTATAAATGTTTTGAAAATTTTAACCTTGTATTTTACTAATTCTCATACATCACAACTTAATTCCCAGACATATTATACATCATTGTTGTCTGGACTACCACACACACTTGCACATTATGTATACTGCTTTTATTTTTTATTTTTGTATATAATCCGTATATTGTGTATTGCTTTCGGATTCTACGTATACTGTCTATCATATATTATCTGTTTTCTACAGGGACACCGATACCCCCCCAAAAAAAAAAAAAAAAAAAAAAATCTATTCTGTCTCAAAAACATGGCCAATGAATCTGATTCTGATCAATAATAGCTTGTAAATAATTCCAGGCGTATGGAGTCTGTCACACCATATCAGGCTTTACCACTTTTTATTTCATGCTATCACTTAACCTGTCTTGAGCATTAAAAATAAAACTAAAAAAAACCAAAAAAACAGTTAGTTAGTGGGTGGAGTTATATGATTAAGATCTCGCTAATTAGTTTCTACAATGTTGAATATACACTTATAAACATCTACAATTAACAGGTGACTATACTGTTAACAAATTAATACCTGCAGTGTTTAATTAACACCTTTTACACCACAGCTCTAAAAGTAGTCTCAGCTATATACACATATGATTATTCTACATTTTTTGCTCATACTGTTACATTTGTTCTATAATAGGAGCTATTAACAGGGTCTCATGTGATCATATATCTACCCCATACCTACAAATAACAGGCCAAAGCCTGTTAGCTATTTAACAACAACAATGCTTTGTGTGTTTTTTGTTTTTAATTATTATGATTATTATTATATACTTTTATGTTTAGTATAGACACCTTGTGGTCGGTGTATGTGTGTATATACTGTATATATAATAATAATAATACTTATTTAACTGATATGGTGTTAAAAGCCCACCTACAGCACTGCAAACTATATTTTAAGCGTTGAATGCACAACATCTTTCATGGTCAACATGGTCATTCTTGGGTCCAGCTTAACTTATCTTTTTTTTTTTTTTGCTGTGTTGTCTGGTGTTCAGGTACCAGTGGGCGGGGTCTGCTAGTTACCTGTACGTTGATGTTTTTCCTCCAAGATCCACTGTATACACAGTGAGCGGTCTGAAGCCTTCCACCACCTACAACTTCTCAGTTAATGCCATTAACTCGATGGGAGAGAGCAGCTATGCTGATAATGGTGCAAAACTCACTGTCACCACTATGGGTCAGTATAGATTTCATTTCTTTCACTTTGGTTTGGAATCAATGTCTAGGTGAATTAAGTTCCTGGTCTATTTCTACTTGTTTTGCTGGGAACATTAATTTAATATTTACCTATGTTTTGTCAACAACACTGCAAGCAAATGATGAGTATGGGCTTGCTCAAGAACCCAGATTTAGGCAGATTTAGAAAAAAAAAATGTATTGAATACAGATCACTGGGAAATGTGACACAAAATAAATAGAACATTAATATATGGTAATTCATGTTATTATTTTCTAGAATAAAACTAAACAGTCCTCGTTTCCTAGAAATGATATATAATATATATATATATATATATATAAATATATATAAATTAGGGCTGTCAAACGATAAAATTTTTTAATCGTGATTAATCGCATTTTTTAAATCTATGTTAATTAATACGGCTTTAAAGTGAAATGGTGAACACATGTTATGCTAAAAGTACTTGTTAAAAACTGCTGGGACAAGAGAAAATGGTAAGGGAGT
>JAOVVF010000048.1:21840167-21851169 GCA_028565595.1 Duopalatinus emarginatus
TCACCTGTCAGAACAAAAGTACATTGTACAAGTATTTGCACCCCCACAAAGACAACAGACTCTACCTTAGCAGAGCTACAATCACACTCGCATTTTCTGCAGGAAATGCACCTCTCTAGTTACAATTAATGTTGTAAAACATTTGTGGAACAACTAAAAAGCTCCTGTTATTAAATGTTAAAGAGGAAACTGAGTGCTTTAACATAAAGCTTGCACCTTCACTAGGACTGTATTAGCTGCTGGTATAGAAATAAATAACAAATAGTGAATCAAATATGGTTTCTTTTAAAAACGACGTATTGCAGCAACCTCTCAACAACCCAAAAAATAATGTCAATAAACAGGAAATACTCTGACAGACCCCAAGTTTATTATAAAAGAGTAAGACTTATAGCAAATTCAGCAAAAACGCACACAAAAAAAAGAGTTATTACTCTGCATATGTCACTAAAAGTAATTAAGTGTTTGAACGTTAGGCTGAGGTTTTCTCAGAAAGCAGACTGTGTGTGAGTCATAAAACAGCACATTCAGATAGCTGTTCATGTTGTGTTGTTGCAGATCGGTCCGGATAAAGCACATCGTTAGCAACTCAGCCCTGCCTTAAATTACTACGACGAGAAAAAAAAGCATTTCTGCAGTGCAGTGCAAAAAAAAAATGCTGTTCATTTTTTTACTGAAAATTATTAATCTACAAGGCTGGATCATTTGTTTCACTCATAAAGGTGTTTACAAGGGGAAAAAAAAATATGAAGGTAGGATAAAAAAAAAAAAAAATCAACAATTATTTAATTGAAATAGGATTCACACTGTAGTCTTAACATTTTGAATAAGAGGCCCTTAATGAACATTAACAGTTATGTATTCACTCTAATAACTACTGCTTAATATGGTAATGATAAACAACATTATTATGTATTAGGCTTACTTCTGCCATGGGGGCAGCTGTGGCCTTTGTGGTTAAGGATCCAGCCGATCGACATGACATAACTGAAGATTGAGACTAAGCAGTTACTGTTACATCTACATCTACCTTATGGCAGAAACATTCTTCCACCATCCACTTTTTTAAATAATAAAAATGCAATAAGTTAACAAAATATAAAGCAGCTACTTTAATCCTGACTTTTACAAACATTGACATTGGAGACTCCTTCCAAAAATAAACACCACTTCACCACTTCAAAAAATAAATAAACAAATAAATAAATAAATACTCTACAACATATTAATTTAAAGCTAGAACTAAAATAAATCATCACTTTGACTAATCTGAGAAAGGAATAATAAAATCATTATTTAAATTAGTACTGTTCAGTAATGCTTAATTCTGTATTATTTACTGTTTATTATTCTAGGGGCAGTTTATTTTAGGGGCAGCCGTGGCTTAGTGGTTAGGGAACCGGTCTCGTGACCGGAAGGTCGCGGGTTCGATCCCCACCCAGGGCAAGACACAACTGAGGTGCCCTTGAACAAGGGTTTGGGGCTGCCCCCTGCTCCGGGCAGGTGTGTTCACTGCCGCCTAGTGTTCACTAATGTGTGTGTGTTTCACTGCACGGATGGGTTAAATGCAGAGGTCACATTCCTTCTGTGTGCAAAAACACAGTAAGGCCAAATAGTCAATCAAATCAAAATGAACATTAAAATTAAGATACTCAAACCAGTTCAGTTTAAATGATACATATAAACGTCTGTGTGCATCAACAATCATGTACTCACACCTAACATCTTGTTCCTCTACACATTTGTCCTGTGATCTGTATATATATTGTGTGTATTTACTACTAACTCCCCCCTCCTCCATCATTCATCAGATCCTGATCCCGTGCCAGACGAGCCCCATCCCGAAGCCCCGGACCGTGAAGAAGGTGCTGTGCAGGCATTTCTGATCAGCTTTTTTGCTGCTACTATCCATCAAGTACAGAGCCAATCTGTCATTTTACATTCAGGATCAATATCTACACTCGCACGGCTAATTAGCCAGGGCTTTTCTTTTAATGCGTGGTGATGCGGCTACACAGCTCGAGCCTGATGTCGTCCCTGATGTAATCACATGCAACCCTGAGCAGGCTGAAGTTCTAACTGGCGTGCTCTGTTTATTTAGCATTGGCTCAGGGCAACTTTTAACAAAGAATTAAATGTATTAATATGTATTAATGTGAGTTTAATGAGTCCTAAAAAAAACCCATTAAATATACTGTAGATCTGTTTTAGTTGTGAACAAATGCAATAGTATGTAAATGTATTTTCATTCATATAATTTAAATTTAATATCATTTTAAAATATATTTTAAAATGGTTTTATTTATATGAGTGACAGTACAGAGACATGATGAAACACTGTAATAAGGAAAAGTGTAATATATTGCTAATGCCCCAGAGAGCCTAAATCCATGATTGCTTTCTAATTAGGTTAATATTGTTATTGTGACACAGAGTATGAGTAATTTGTGACTTTCCAAAGCTCATCTGCTGGATTTCTTCAGTTTTGTTGTAAAGTAGTTGAAACTGACAGGAACTAATCATGATTATCAAATGGCATGTACAAAATGTACATTTATCTTACACACCATAAACATTTTACAATAGTAAATAGGCCGAAGATACCTCTCAGTAGACTACCAAACTCAAAACACCAAAAATGTTTCCAATTTACCAAATTCAGACATTCTTCAGACAGACTTCTTCATCCCTTCCTGAATTGTCTCTTTGAATTGGAGCAGCCTAACAACCAAAAACATAAAAAAAATAGTGATGGGATGCAAATGGGGGAAAAAATAACTAGTAAGCAAATGCAAACTAAGCAAGCTGACAAGCAAAAACAAACTGGTACGTAAAAAAAATAAGAAAATGAGACCAAACATGAAAACAAAAGCAAACTCATGAGTAACAGCCAGCTAGCTAGTAAAAAAGCAAATATCAACCAACTATTGAGTGAAAGAAAACTGATGAAGAATCAAATGTGTAGTGAGTAAAAGCAAAGAAGCAAAGAGAACTAGCAAGCAATTACAGACCAGTGAGCTGAAGAGACAAGCAACAAAAAGCTGTTAAGTAAA
Organism: Duopalatinus emarginatus; assembly: GCA_028565595.1. Taxonomy (NCBI): domain Eukaryota; kingdom Metazoa; phylum Chordata; class Actinopteri; order Siluriformes; family Pimelodidae; genus Duopalatinus; species Duopalatinus emarginatus. Next base: position 21,843,221 of record JAOVVF010000048.1, read on the forward strand.
AGAAAACTCACAAGGTAGACCAAATTAGCGACTGAAACTAAATGAGCAAGCGAAAGCAAACTAGCAGGGGAAAGCAAACTAAGTGAAAGCAGACGAAAGCAAACTAGTGAGTATAAACAAGCTAGCACGTGAAAGCATCCAACAAACTAGAGAGCAAAACTAACAACTAATGATGCAAAGAAAATTAGGTATGAAAAGTAAACTAGCAAGGAAAAGCAAAAATTAGCAAGTGAAGAACTTTAAAAAAGAAAACTAGTTACCAAAATGCAAACAGGCTAGTAAAAAACAAGCTTGCAAGCAAACAGTACCCTAGCAAATATAACTTATTGTAATGGTTCGATAACATCTATAAGGTAGGCTGGTTTATTGGCCACTTTATCATAGTTATTATAACCTAGTGGTTTTATGATTCCACATTTTTATGTGTTGTTTTGGCCTAAATACAACATGTTAAACTTTGAGATAACGAGTAACATGCATTGTGTTAATGTGAGGCTTGAACAGTTCTAGTAAATGCTCTGTGTATCTTAGACGTCCTTGTATTTTACAGTTGTGTTTAAAATTATTCCCATTATAACTCCCGCTGCAGTTAAGTGTTTTAAGCGAGTTTAATTTTTTTTTTTTTTTTATCTTGTCACAATCAGATCAAATAAGAACTTGTATAGACTAATGCAACTTAAATAAAAAAAAAAAGTATTTTTTTCAAAAATACCAACAAATGTCCTTTTTTGTGATTTTCTCAATGACAAAATTGCTCAGCCTCTTGAAGACTACAACTCTCAAGAACAGAGGTTTCAATCAGGCATTGAAAGCACCTGTAGATGTGAACAGAACCATAATGAGCAGCAATTAAACAGATTTAAAAGGACTGAGATACTCAGCTCATTCTAGACAGTTAATGTGTCTTTGCAACATGGTGAAGTCCAGGGAATGGTCTAAGAATCAGTTCTCTTCATAAGCAAGGATATGGATATAAAAAGATAGCAAATATATTAAACATTTCAAAAGACACAACTGGAAGTATAATTCACAAGTTTAAGGCTAAAGGCACAGTGGAAACACTACCTGGGTGTGGCAGAAAGAGGATGTTGTCGGTGACTGCTGTCCGGTACCTGAAACGAAAGTTAGAGGAAAATCCCCAGGTGACAGCTGAGGAACTGCGACAGGACATGTCAGAGGAGGTACTCAGGTTTTGGCCCAGACAATAAGGCACACACTGCGAGATGAAGGCCTCCGTGCCAGAACTCCCAGGCTCACCCCCCTGCTGACCCCAAAGCATAACAAGAGTCAACTCCAGTATGCCAAAAACCATGTGGACAAACCACAAAGATTTTGGGATACTGTTCTCTGGAGTGATGAGAAAAAAAATGGAACTCTTTGGGTCTTTGGCTGAACGATATGTCTGGAGGAGGAAGAACAGAAAAGATCACCTTACCTTGTGAAACATGGGGCTGTTTCATTGCTTCAGCTACAGGGAATCTCCACCATGTGGAAGGTTAACTGAATTAAGTTAATGAATTCAGTTAACTACCAGGTAATCTTGGGTGGAAATGTCATGCAGTCAGTGACAAAGTTGAAGCTTGGTAGACGTTGGACCTTCCTGCAGGACAACGATCCAAAGCGTACCTCCAATTCTACCATAGCTTGGTTGCAGAAGAAGGGCTGGAAGATTCTGGAGTGGCCATCGCAATCGCTTGACTTACATCCCGTAGAACATGTCTGGTGGGACTTGAAGAAGGCAGTTGTAGCACACAAGCCAAAGAATGTCAATGAACTGGAGGTCTTTGCTAATGAGGAATGGCATCAGATACCTGGTGATGGCTTCAAGAAACTTGTGTCAAGCTGTGTTTCATGTCTAAAGGATGCCATCACTGGCAAAAGGAGTTGTACCAAGTACTAATGATGTATGTGATTAAGGGGTTGAAAAATTTTGTCAATAAGGAAATCACAAAAAAAAAAATAGTATTTTACAAAGTTATAATTTAAGTCCTATTTGTCTGTTATACAAGTCCTTATTTGATCGGATTGTGAACAAGATAAAAAAAATAATAAATGTCAAACCTGATAAAACACTTTTTGAACACAACTGTGTATCAACATTTTATATCTTACATAAATATAGTGTGTTGATGTCTGGTTTTAGACACCCATACACTCTACAATGGTTTTAGACATCCATACACTCTACAATGCTGTTAAGTGTAACTCACAGGTGACACAGTCCATTTCATCTCCCAGAGCACTCACAATCTGCACTTTAATGTGTGACATTGACGACGTGTTGACAAACAGAATAAAAGAATGCAAAATGCAGCCATCATAAGTAAATGTCAGAGTAAACTAAGAACTGTCTTCAACGCATCATTTACCAAACATTAATAATATGACATTAAACAATATAAGAGCATTTTTGGTTAATGACAGTGCATTTCAATGACATTGCTGAAGGTGTTTTAGTATTATTATTATTTTTATTATGGATTTAACTTTTGAGAAGTGGTGGGGACAATGACAGAATGACAGGGTGAAAAAAATATCTGCACAACAGTGTTTCAATTCAAAACAGCTTTTAAGCAATGAGAGAATGATGGATGCTTTGGACGTCTTTTAGTTTTCGATGGTCATACTTACACTGCAAATATGGTTTAAGTGATGGATGTAGAAAGTGTTTGGATCATTCTCTGTGACAAGCTAGTAAATTAAAAATAATAATTAAATGTTCCCAGCTCCCCCAGGATAAGTAAATCATGCGAACATTGGTAATAGGCAACTGGGAAATATGGAGGGTGAGTGTAATAGATGCTGGGTAGTTAACATTGCTGAAATCGGCAGAAGTCCAAATTGTGTAGCATGTCAACATTTTCGCATTATGGGTCTGTTTCAAAACCTAGTGCATGGCATTGCTGCCCATTGCCCACCTACACAGCTGCCTAAGTAGAGAAAATTCTTACTGAAGTTAAACTTTGGCAGGGAGATTATTAAGCCACTCTGGTTAGACAGCGACTTTCGTACCAGGCTAACAGAGTTTGCATTAAGCCATTAAAACCAACAGGCTAAGGCGACACAACCCACTAGGCATGGCCTAGTGGTTAGGGAACCGGTCTTGTGACCGGAAGGTCGCGGTCGATCCCCGTCCAGGGCAAGACATGACAAAGGTGCCCTTGTGCAAGGCCTTACTCCCCCAAATACTCTCCAGGCACTGTGGTTTGGGGCTGCAACCCACTCCGGGCAAGTGTGTACACTGCCCCCTAGTGTTCACTGGCGTGTGTGTTGCAATGCACGGATGGGTTAAATTCCTCTGTGTGCAAGCACAGTAGCAAATAGTTCATTTTTACTGTCATGCTGACATCTTTCGTAAATTTGGAGTTTAAGAAGGGTTTTGGGAAACACTCGCAAAAATCCCATTCTTAAAATTACGATAGAGAACTGCACAGGACTGTTTTCTTCAGCCCGCTCCCGCTGAATTTCTGACCATTACCGCCCACGACCGTAACATGTGTGCAATGTGTCTGGCCATTCCTGCGATGTGTATGTTCACTCCTGCCTGTAACCTGCAAAGCTATGAAAATTATTCCCACACATTGATAAAGATGCATTAATTTTGTGTCTTCTCCATCCCGCAGGAGAAAACGAAATATATGCTATTAATAAAAAGATTCCAGTGGTTTGTTTCGTTTTCCTGGCCTGCAGCTTTTGACGCATTCTCTTTTGACTTATTCTCATTCTCTGTATTTTATTTATTTGGAATTACCTTTAGGCTATAGTCTATAATCCCGCAGTGTTTTGTTTTAGCCGCCCATTACCACCCGCAGCTATGTGCAAACCCCCCATTCAAGCGAGATTTGCATCGGGTCCCGAGGAGCCAAATCCCAGTGCTGACCTCTAAGTTACGATGTTCTTAAAGTTGTTCGCAAACCGCAACATACAACAATGTATTTGTTGATGCCTAACCTTCTCACCCATATGTAGGCTTTCCCCAAACTGTTGCAATAATTGGATCATTAGTGAGATTCCTTCATTAAAACAAAGCGGCCCAAACATTCCAGCATAACAATCCTGTAATCAAAGCTAAACTAAACATTAGCTTGTGACCAGGATTCGTAGAATAAGTTGATGTGCTGTTATATATATATGTGTCATTCTCTCAAGCTTATTAATTGTTTACTCATTTGATGTATTAATAATTTAATGACAATTTTGTGAATCATTTCATATTAAGGACTTGAAACAGGTAGCTATTAATTTAAGACGAATAAAAAAAATGAATTTAAGGTTTAACAGTTATTTTGCGTCCATGACTCACTGCAGTGGCTAAGCTGCATTATTGGACGAGCACTGTTTTGCATTTAGCATTGTGTCGTTTCCCTGTTTTCTCTTTTACGGATGTTTGTGCGTGTCTTGCTAATAAAGTCTTGCAGGAATTTTGTGTTTCATTTGGCCTATGAAAATATTCACATTACCAGGTTAGTAATAGATGTGTTAGCTTTTGTGTTAGGATTTAAACGTGTTAATTAAATATGTGTCCTCGTAGAAATTCTGATGAATGATGTGTGAACAGGATATTCAAATATCATTTCGGACAAGGATTTGTCAAACAGCTAAAATATGGGCATTTGTAAATAATGTATGCAGTGTGAAATTAGTCAAATTTAGCATTAACATTTAAATAAAATCAGTTCTCATTGCTATACTCTGACTTTATTAGATCTCTATTAAATGTTCAGATGCAATTATCCACTGTCTCAAACAGTTCTGCATTTCTTTCTTCAGTCTCTGCAATACCAGTGTATGTCATCCCCATCCTCGTGGGAATCTTTCTGTTGGGCAACGCCTTGGGCTTCTTTCTATTGGTCAGGTGGAAAAGGGGACGTAGTCTGAAAGGTAAAGAATGGAGCAGTCGGTCTATCACTTCTTCGCTTCTATCGCAGTGTTGTTAGACAGCGTGTACTACTTCCACTAGCAAGTGTATAGCACTCAAAAGGAACAGCCTGTCTGCATCCTAATCCGCCTGTCACTTTCAAATCCATCTTTCTCTGTCTCATCTCACCCTCATCTCCTCGCACATCGGTCGCGCCTCCTTTCCTCAGCAGCTGTCATTTCCTCTTGATGTCTTCTTGCCTTTATCTTGTCCTATTCCTTTCTAACGTCTTTCTCTATTCTGTGCATCTCTTCCACTTTCGCTGTGTCTAAACTCCACTCTCCATTTCCCTCAAATCATTTTGTATTTTCCTTTCTTTCTTTTATTTATTTATTTTTTTTCTGCAGTATTTATGCCCTAAGCTTTCTTCAGTCTACTTGGAAAAATATCATTTTTGTAAATGTGATGTGATTTGTAGAGACGAGTTGATAAATACAACATAAACATCCAAATGTGACCTGTTTTCATATAATGCCATCACAGCGTCCATGCATCTTCCCTAGGTTTATCCATCTCTTTGTTTCTCCTCCAGAGGGAGCAGGCAGCTTTTCAGAGGGCAAGAGGAGCGATGAGGGGTGAGGCATGCTAATCTCATGATCTGACTTAAATACAGCTGCAGCAGCAGTTACTAAATCCCAGCTTAAAGAAATACTACAGCATTTTACAACCTAATCCCTGTCCATACATATGCATCAGTAGTGCATGTGTGATTACCACTGACAAGAGTTCAGAAATTCAATGGAAATTCAATGTAAAAAAAAAAAAAAAAAAGTGATATATTATGGGATAAAGTTGACAATGTTGTGCTGTGAAAGCTGCCAGGCATTAATTCATTTAATTCTTTTTTTCTTTTTTCTTTTTTGAATGTACATGTTAAACACACTTTTGGGTCATTTGTAAGACTACCATCTGGTTTGGCAGTCTTCATTTTTGGAAAAGACTAAGCATCAAAGCGTGTGTGAGACAAGCTTTTTGTCACTTCGCAAACTGAGATTTGTCTTCTGTTTTTCCCATTAAAGCCCATGTTAAAATCCCAGTTATCCCAGGGGTATAGGTTATAATGTCCATGGAGGTCAGACTTCTGTACAGTAATTTTCTATTGTGGTAAGGGGTGCAGTTGGAATTTTGACACAGGGAGATCATTTTTGTGACTGCGAAATAATTAAAGTAATAAAATATTAATAAAATATTTGTTTAAAGAAAGGTATTTAAGAGCAATGGATGGGAAATTCAGGTTTTACATTTTAAATATCAGCTCACAAATGTGGAATATGGGAAGAGGTATTGTTTAAAAGGTTTATGGCCAAGGGAAAGATTTTTTTTTCTCTTGCTACTGCAATTTGTATCATTTCCTTAGTTTCCACTTTTTTTTTATTTTTGCCTACAGTTTCTTTCTCTCTCTCTCTCTCTCTCTCTGTCTCTCTGTCTCTCTCTCCTGGGTTAGAAGGAGCCTTTAAAATCAAACCTCCTGTAAACCTTTACTTTTGGGTAGTAGATGAGAAACATCTTGCCCTTTCTCATAGGTCATCTGTGAGCAGCAGAGAACCAATCAATGCCTCAGCACACAGAACCCTTCTCATCAACACGAGCTCCGAGCCGGACAGCAGTGGCGGCAGCGTCTACGAGAGCTACGGAGGGGTGAGGGCCAGAGTGCATGACAGATTAAAAGGAAATAAACAGAGGAGTATGGAATGGAAAAGGAGAAAGGGGATGGAAAAGCTCTCTCTTTCACATATCCACATGTATATGATATACATGGATTTGGACCCAGCCAATATACATCACATTTAAAGATGTGTAATGCTCTGAAACTGCATAACGTCACATGCTTTAATATAATACAAAAGAAAAGGAAAAGGGGAAAAAGGAAATAATTATGTGCTGCACACATGGAAATAAATGAACTATATTTTGTATCATATTTTATCTAGCTACCTTTTTTTTTTATTTCTAATGTCCACAGGCTAGCCTTATAAGATTGCTGCTGTGATCCGTCATGATTTCTTTAGTGCTGAATCTGCTTCCCCTTATTCCTCCCAGTTTTTTCGGCTCTCCAAACAAATTAAATCTGATATTAAAATCCATGTAATTTATCTTTTTTATTCAGATTGGATTAATTTTTCATGGAGATATTATTACCAGAACTCTGGGATTCTAGTATCATCTGAATCAATCATGACAGTAATCATTATAGACTCTGTGTGGCTGTGTTTGAGGGGAAAAAAAATATTTTACCTGCTATAAAATAATCTGTTTAACATATAGTTATATAACTTCTGTAAAATATATGTGGTGCAAATTGATGGTTTGTAAAGATTCTACAATATCCTGTGAAACTATATATATATATACTATATAGGTTGGTGTGGTACAGCGGTAACATCACTGGTTTCCATGTGAGAGACCTGGGTTTGATTCCTGGTCTGGGCAGCCAGTCTGTGCTACACCAATAAGGGTCCTTGGGCAAGACTCCTAACACTACGTTAGCCTACCTGTAATACTAATAACCTTGTAAGTTGCTCTGGATAAGAGCGTCTGCCAAATGCCGTAAATGTAAATACATATATATGTTAAGTCTTTCCTGATAGAAAATGGTTTGTCTTCCATAAAAAACTGAAACAATTTGTGTTACAAAGAGCGGTTAAAGTCCTGAAACTAGCGTTTTTACCATTTAGTACTTTAGTATTATTTGTGATTTTACAAACTAATAATAATACAATTACACATTTAAAATATCTGACGGCTTTAGTATTTCCACAGGCTAACATTGGCATACACCTGATAATGCCTTATAGTAGTTTTATGTATTGGACTTAAAATTTCATAATTCATGAACAGCACATACTGAATATTAACTCATACACACATTAAGCTGTTACATTAACACCACCTGCCAAAACAGCTCTGACCTGTCAATGCATTGACTCTGTGCTATCTGATATGTTTTATTTAGAGCTGTCAAACGATTAAAATTTTTAATCGCAATTAATCTCAGAATTTCATATAGTTAATCGTGATTAATCACATTTTT
>JAOVVF010000048.1:21855553-21869687 GCA_028565595.1 Duopalatinus emarginatus
CCAGAAAAACAGGTTCTCCAGGACACTCAGTAAAATTGATCATCTAATTCCCTAATAAAATTGGATCGTCCCAACCTTAAATTAAATAATTTATTATTTAACAAATAAGCAAAGTGTAGTCAAACTGAATCCTGACTTTCTTTACTTTATTACTGTTTACTGCTCACTGTGGGGTTTTCTTCACTCTTTACAACATTTCTTTATATGTGCCTAAGACTTTTACACAGTACTGTATATATATATATATAACCAAACCAAATACATTGGTGTTTTTGATGACATTAAACATTCAATCTACATTGTTACTCTCCTTACTTATACTCTATTTTATTCTCTATTTTATTATTATTTTAATCAGTGGGTTTTCACATTTTGTTAGTACCATATTGTCACATTGTTTTCTGGGAAAGCTAAGAGGAGAGCCTGAGACAAGATCCATGTCAAAGGTGAAGCTTTCAGGGTCAATCGGTATGATTCTTGGAAATAAACAATGCAGTCATTATTATACTCTTATCTTATTCCCTTATCTCTTCACATGATCGACTGGAAGTTATCCTTCGTACCAGACTGGTTATGCAATATGGGAAGGAAATTACATTCCTTGGGAAAAGTACAACACAGTGTACAATATCTGAAGCCATGCAGCAACAGGTTGAAAGTAATAATAGCCCAAACACATAATAAGTAATGAAGGATAAAATAAAAAATTAAGTGCAAATATTAAAAACAGTATTAAAGTTTTAAAGTATTGTAATTTCTATTCCATAATTGTTATTTACACATTTTCCAGAAATGTTTGTTCTTTGTAAAAATAGTCTACTTGATAATTTGTTATACAACCATTACCCCAAACCCTGTATCATATAATCTGATGCATTATTCAGTGACTTTTGTAAATATAATGATCAATATGGATTAATGATCATAGTTTTTCACTGTTTGTGAATAATGTGTTATTTTATATGTAATGATATATAAGATTACATACATATAAAAGTCTATAATGTTTCTGCATATCAAGGGATTAATTATAATCACACTATTTGCATCATTTAAATAAGGTTATTCCCTTTTGAGTCTGGTCCCTCTCAAGGTTTTTAACTTTTTGTCATGGCTTTGCCTCTGTGTTTGCTAAAAAGGAATAAAATTATATAGGAAAAAAAATATATATAAATGCAAAATCCATAATCCTATGTTTATATAAAGCTGTTTGGAGACATTTCTACATAAGATGTTTATTGTTAAAAGCACTATACAAATAAAACTGAATTGAATTGACATAAATGTGAGATTCTGAATGTCTATATTTCTATTTGAAAGAAGACCTGGAGAATAAAAGCTCATAATGAAAAGAATAATATGCAGCATTATAAACAGTATATACATGTTTTACTGATTTATTCATTTATCCCCAGTAAGGTCAGGTGGACACCGGATCTGGAGTCTACCCCAGGAACACTGGGTGTACGGCAGTCCTTTACGAGGCACCTTCTGCACACAATTTGCCCACGCACATTCACATGTAGGTGGATTGTTCAGAATTACAAATCCACCTACATATTTTTTCAGAGGTGGAAAGAAATAAGTCAAAGAAATCAACATGGACTTGGGGAGAACATTCAGAACTATACACAGACTGTACGAGCAATTTGTTGGTGTTTCTTGTCTTGGCATGATGCCTGGCTGGTAGACGGTCTGCTATTTATCATTAAATGAGTGTGGCATTGTGGTGTTCATGCAAGAGCTGCATCTGTGCCTCTAATCCTGTTGTCTTAAAATTAGCTGTGGATTTGGAAGTAATCCAATGGTGATTAGTTCTAGTTACTAACAAATATAATTTTGTCTCAAGCATCCTTTTCTTCTCAGCAATTTCTCTGAGGATTTTTAAATTTTCATTTTCAGTATAGCCCAGCACAGAAGAGTATAGTCAGATACTCGGAAAAGGACCATTGGATTAATTTGACATAATTAAAAAAATTATAATAATAATGAATAAATGCTGCTACTTACTCCGAAAGCAATTAAAAAGCAGAGCAACAGAGGAAAAAGATAGGAAATAAAAGTCTGACAACTGTTTACAAGTTTGTGATTCTGTGCAAATTGTACTTTGTTGTGTGTAATGTTTTGCGCTCTGGTATTTTATTAGTCACTTATTTACCAGACATCACATGTCATACAATTCAGTAAAACACTGACACTTACAGTTTTAGCCCTTTGGCTTGATATAGTTTAATGCTTGCATAACCCTTGCCAGTACCAATACTCATTACACAGAACTTGGGGGAATGTTAAATTCTGCATCAGCAATAGCATTTAAGCTGCTTATCCATGCCTTTATATAAACCCCAGACTTCACTGTACTGTGTTAATATTTACAGGATTTAACAGCCTGAATTTCCTTGCTAATTTAATGATGGAAAGAGTCCCAAGCACTGTCATAGCTGGCAATTTGCTCATCTAATAGGAATCACCATGCAATATGTGGTGTGTTATTTCCCTGGAGGATATTATCCTAAAAATAGATAAATTCCTACATTCTACCGGTAGACTGGAACAAGCATCCTTGGAGACAAGGATACAGAATATAGCTAATTTACTACAGACTCTTAGAGCGATGTGATAAATTGCCACTGTTGAATATGTGTGCGTATGTGTGAGGCTGCTTCGGGAACATCTGGATTCAGACATTGTACATGTTTGTAATTTGTAAGCTGACACAGGAGCAGTGCTGTTTGTTTGGTGTCCTGAAACCACATGACATCTTATTACAGGCGGTTAACTTTCTGTCATACAGAGTCACAACGTAATAGATGTACACTGATGTGCTGACCTGCATCCAAATTCTGACGCCATCATTAGCATGTTATATACGGTTTTAGTTGCTTCTTTTAAATATAATCATAATGTCGGTGCCACACCGTTGTCCCACGACAAACAGAAGCTGTCTTTTCTGGGTGAAGTTTCCTCTGGTGTCCCAAAAAAAAAAAAAAAAATGCAGTCAGGTGAATTGGAAGGAGAATAAATTGTCCCTAGGTGTGAGTGTGTATATAAGTCCTGTTTTTGTGTCTGCCCTGTGATGGACTGGCATCCTAACTTCAGTCAAATAACCACTGTGATAAGAACTATTAACCCAGTAGTAGGATAAGCAGCTTAGATAATAAGTGAATGAGAGGGTGGGTGAAAGCATAATACAGTTGGTGTGGTTAATACACTGCATATCAAAATTTTGATTTGGAGTCTATAAAGGCAGTATTGTGCTCTGTGGCTGCTTTAATTGGTCAAGTGGCAAATTGTGTGGCAATAAAGTAAAGTCAGTGAAGTACCTGAATGAGCAAATTAGAAGGCCAATTGATTTTTTTTTTCCCCCTGATGGCGCAGGATGACAATACCAAGATTAATCCAAGATTCATCAGGCTCATACAGTGAAGAAGTGATTCAGGGAGCAAGAGGAACTTTTTTTCACACACGAATTCCCTTGAATGTGCTGGAAAAGACTTTATAGAGTGGTCAGACTCTCTCATCAACAAAAACGTCTCTGCCAAAATGAATGCAACTTTGGATAGAAATAAATATTGTGATGTTGGATAAGGTGACCTTTGAGTGACCTTTTTTGTTGGCCAGGTAATACCATTTTTTTTATAGAAATAACAGATTAAATTCAATTAATGTTTATAATTTATTTTAAACTTTTAACCATGGACATTTACAGAAATGTATAAATTCAGTAAGGGGTCAGGACATGCCACATTTTGACCAGTAGAGGGCATAAGCCTGCATGGCTGTTATGGGAGTAGTACGACTACAACTCCCAGGCAGTCTGGGACTACTACTCCCAGCCAACACGGCGCTAATCAGCAGTGATGAGGGACACCTGCTCCAGGGGGTATTTAAGCAAGTTAGAAGCAGGGTCTTTCGTCATACCTTTTTTTTTTTTTTTTAATGCTGGAATTCTAGGTGAATTGGGCTGTTTTGGGTAACACCAGGCCTCATGGAGGGTTGGTGGTAGGAGCGATTGCTGAAGTAATGATTTTACAACCAGGAACAATGTTGAGAGTTTAGAAATGGCTGGTAACACCAGGCCTCATAGAGGTTTGGTGGTGTAGAGGGGCAGTATATAGGTAGGTGGTTAGGGATTATTGTCAGCCTGTGTTTTCACCCTTCCCCCAATCACTGTCTCTTTCTGTTGTCTTATTTTTAGCTACGTGGTTACAAAGACCACCATGTAGGCTAAATGACTAAAGGCTCAGTAGTTTTGTTTTTCGGCCACCAGTTTATGAGCCCTTTTTGATTTGTGATTCCCATTTCAGGCCATTTGAGTCTGTTTGTTTTCCTGCTGGTTTGTATTTATATATTTAAGTTTAGTGCTAGCGTCAGTCGCACCATCACTTCTGTAGTGCATCGGTAGCTCATTGGGCTGCGTCCTGCGTTCAATTCCTGCTTTGACTGACACCCAGGTGATGTACAGGTTTGTTGATTTCTGTTTTAGAAAAGGTTTAGTTTGAGAATGAAGCCATTTGGTGTTTTATAGGCCACAAATCTCCTGCTTTTCCCATCAAGTGGCAGCAACAACTGGTGCTTAGCTCATTGTTGTGTTGGACCCTCATACAGGAGACCTGGGTTTGATTTCTGCTTAAGTTTCCATAATGGGGACAAAAAGGTGTATTCACAAGCACTGCTCAACACCACGTTGTTTTTGTTTTTTTTTTTTTCCCCCAGCCTGTTTACTTACATGTTTAACAAGCAAATCCTGTTACCTTCAGTAAAATATGTCCATGCATTACCTCCCTGTTTCTCTAAATACAAGTACTACTGGTTCTTACTGTTCTTCAATCCAAACTACCTGTTATAACAAAGTGCACCCAACAGCCTTTATACACACAAACCAATCAGGTGAGGTTAAGGTAAAAGTAGTACCAAAATTACTACTCAAAACAAGGACAATACCAGCATTTACTATTTCCACATCAGCAGTATAATGTCACTAAGTGTGTGTTTAAACATGTGGTTGAAATGATTTGAAGTAGAAACATGAGCAAATGCTTAACAGCCACAGTATTACTAGTATTTATAATATAAACAGAGTGTTATTTAGGATTTTTGTGCCAACAGCACCCACAGGGAAAACACACATATGGAGAGCCTGTGGGATCATCAGTGTAATAATCCACACAGCCAATCACTGACAGTTATGTCATGTGTTTCTCAGCTCCAACTGGGAAATCTCAGAGCCTGCTTCAGTGATGTTCCACCGACAGTCACGGTACTGATTCAGTGACAGGTGTAATGAACGTGAGTGAAGGGGGTTGTTTGGCCTATCATAATTTTCTCCGTTTTTACTCTTGGAGGATGATGTAAAAGTTGACTGAGCAGACATTGTCTAATTAAAGATGACAGATGACTATAAAAAAGCTGTAAATTTACTGGGGTTTTTTATGGTATGAACAAAAGAGTTAACAATTCTGTTTAAAAAAACACAACAGGAATTATTATTATTATTATTATTATTATTATTATTATTATTATTATTCGCTTCTGATATTGATTTGAACCCCTCCCATCTAATTATCATCACCAGTCACCACTGCTGAACAGTCATTATTCAACCCCTAGTGTGTCAGCTGCACATTTTTTTTTAACAGTTTTCACTGTCTTGTTTAGATATGACCATTGTATTAAAACTTACTGTGTTTGCTGTTTGGGTTGAAAATAAGTAAAGCACAAACTTTAACACACAGGGACTGTTTTCCAGAGTGATTGTTTTATTATTTTTTTTATTTTATTTTAGTTTTTTTAGGGTTTTTTTGTGTGGTTTTTTTTTGTTCTTGTTTTTTTTAGTTATTTTATTTTATTTATTTATTAATTTTTTGCCTAAATAACCTTCATGTGCCTTAATAGCCTTTATGTGGTTGAGCTTTTTTAAAATATTATTCTCTGATCAATTTATTATAATCAATCTATTTCCCTTCCCTCATGTGTATATTGTATGTGGCAGATAATCTGAATGTTTCCTGCTAATTTATAAATTGGCTGTTTAACTGATATTTCATATAATAACTTCTTCCTTGCTCCTGTTACCATTTAAACTCAGCATTTCTGCTGCTTTAATAAAAGGATATTGCTTCAAATCACCAGCACAAGTTGCAGAAGACTTGTTAAATACAGGACTGAAACCAGAGCTCTAATCTAATCTAAATCTAAACACATTTCCAAACACAGATCCGCAGTAGGGGCGTAGAGGAGGCCTTATTTGTATGTTGTTGTTTTTGGGTTTTTTTTCCTCATTAGGTTGGACATATTTTCCAGTTAACACAGCAGGCTATTTTTATGCCAGGATGGACTTTGAGGTTTATAGTCATATTGTTGTCTGAGAAACCTTGGCTTGGCAGTCCATTACAGACACTTAATGTAACAACCAGGCACACACCACAGTGTAAATGCTCAATGCTGTAATTTTCCCAACAGGTCAAACAGAGTAAACAGGAATGACAGCAATGAGTAGGATTTTAAAAATATACACAATAGTAGAACACTGGAAACTAAAAAAAACGAATATATTGTGGTATGGAGTGTCTACAAATGTATCTGTCAGGTGAACGCTGTGTGTGCCTCCTTTCTGATGAGTTACACCTATTTATGTCCTGCATTCCTCTGCCTTGCCTCTGCAAGGCCTCATTCAAGAGGGCACATGGGGCAGCCATGGGCTTGTGGTTAGGGAACTGGTCTTGTGACAGGAAGGTGGACAAGACACGACTGAAGTGCCCTTGAACAAGGTACATAACCTCCCAACTAGACCCCCTTCCCCACCAAAACACACACACACACTCTGTTGTACAGAGTCCCCTTAGTATTCACTAGTGTGTGTGTTTCACTGCACAGATGGGTTAAATGGAGAGATCACATTAGGCCATAGCATTATTATTATTTAAAATTATTAACATTATTTTTTATGTTTATATTATTTTGATCCAGAGGCAAAGCCAGGCAAAGACAAGGGTTTGGCCTAATCGTCCAGGACCATGTTTACATCGGGAAAAACATTTTCCAAACAATATGAGACCATAGAATGGCTAAACACGAAGCTAGGTGCAGACTAATGATACACACTTTTTTTTTTATTATTGTTACATTTTCCAGAACTTCTGATGGTCTTTGTCTTACTTTTTTCTCATGTAAAGCATACTGAATTACTTTTGTAATTTATATGTTTATTGCTTTTAATAGCGCTATATTACTATTGCACTTCTGTCTATGCACTCTGTAAGCATTGTTTTACTTTTCTTCATCATATTCATTTCATGCAATAGCAGCGAAATTTCTATTGCATCTACTTAGTCAGCTATGAAGAACGCAAATGCTGCAAGATCTGCCATAATTCACATAGGTTGCAGGTGGTAATAGTTTGATTTGATGGGTCTTTTCTATTGTCACCTGACCACCAAGGCGGGGCACAGTTCATCTCTGAAAAGCCTAGTGAGACTAGGGCTACGTCCAAAATCGCATACTTCCGTACTGAACAGTACGCGAAAACAGTGACTAGTGTGTCCGAATGTGCAGTATGCATCAAGCAGTACGCAAAAAGTTCCTGGATGACATACTGTTTCGGCAGCTATTTTGCAGGATGCGAGCAGAGCACACTGTTCTATCCCATAATGCAATTCGAGCAGCGCAGACTTTCAGAACTAAAGAGAAGCAACATAAAAGTATTTTTATTTTAATAATTTAATTTGTGATGTGACGTCATGCGTCACATGACATTGGAAAGATGGCGGCTGTAGTGCGTCCGAGGCTGTGCATACTGCTCGTTTGCATACTGGAATTGCGTACTGCTTTAATGGTAAAACACAGCACACTGCTTCTGGTTGAGTACGCTGGTTGAGTACGCGATTTCAGACGCAGCCTAGGTTAATAGGTTATTTTTGAAAACTTTATTGTCTGAAAAACATTAGCACTTTTTGAGAGAACATCTGGGGCTTGAGCCTCATAAGCCACTGTCCACTCTGCATATGTTCTGTTTTGCATAAACCAGTCAAATTGTAGTTGGTTCCAAGCTTGGTGAATGGCAAATTTAACATCTCATTCTCAAACTCGATATACTGCTCCATGATTCAACTAGGATCGGAAATAAAACACAACACTGGTAATTGAAATGAGCAGAACAGACGGCTGTGATGTGGAGGTTGTTATACCAGTGTGTTGCCTTCAGACATTTTTGCAAGATAATGAATGGAAAAAAAACTTCCCTCATGTCAAGATGTGTTAGATAATAAAGTGCTTCCGGCTGCATAGCATGTTGCTGTTTATATATTACACCCACCATTATTCATAATTTATTATTCAGCCTGCCTGGTGTTTTTATTCATTACTAAGTGACTGTGCGCATGTCAGTGTGATTGACAGAATTCAAATAGAGTCATATATGGAGCCTGATGTGCCTACTGAAAGATTCGCTAATGTGCTAAACTGTCTGTCGGCCAGCCTAATTCAAATCATCCCACTCAGGTCTGCGTCAGTTTTCTAGGACATATTTAAAAAGCCATTTCTTGACAAATTTGAATGCAGCAATTCTGTGGCTCATACATACTGATAAAACTGGTGTTGTTGTTCTGCTGCTTTAAGCTCCAGTTCAATGCCAACATCCAAAGGGCTTCATTATACAAGACAAGATTTCTGTGCAGGAGTTAATTAAACAGCACATATTTCTTACGCCATAATTAACATCCTTTCTTTTCTAAGAAAGATACAAAAATTCCAAGCACATGAAGCTTAATATTAGATGAGGATTTTTCCAAGACAGTTCGAGAATTGCACAGTGTAATGAGACTGTTTAAATATTGATGGTTTTAAAAGGACCTCATAGTAGAGATCATCAGTGCTTGTTTAACAAAGGCACTGCAAGGAATGTACCAAAAATGGGTGCCAATTCTAATGAACAGGATCTTTGACATCTAACACCATACATACTAATGGATTAATGGAGATGATCTAACATGCTCCTTTAACATGAGTTTGTCTATTTTAATAAAACAAAGTGTACACCACCAAAACAATGTGGAAATGTTTTTATTTACTTGCTAAACTTGCCTAGGTTTTTACCCTGCGGACAAAACGCTAGGTTTAAAAGCAGACAGTTTAACAAATGCAGCTGTGAAAACAGTCTGTTATGCTTCGATGAAGTTGTTGGATATGTGCCATAGTACAATGGACAAAAGCCTAATTGACTTTGTAAACAGTCTAAATACCAGCTGTCAAATTAAACACAGTACACCCACATTCACCGACACAGTGCAGTGGACAATGATCAGTCAAGTAAAGAGCGGTAATGAGGTTTCGGTTTAAATGACTGATGTTTACCTGAGTTTAGACTAGAGAAATTGTTTTGAATTATAGTTACTAATTTTTTTCATTGTAGATTGCAACATTTATTACATTTACTCTACATTACATTATTATTATTATTATTATTATTATTATTATTATTATTATTATTATTATTATACATATATCATTTGCATACCCTGTCACTTTGCACTTCACTCTACCTTCTCATCCACAATGACCAACTGCTATATGCTATATACCATATACTATGCCAGTGTTTGTTTTACATTTTATTTCTAATTTTACTTTTTATTTCTACTAATTATTTTTGTATTATTTTTTTTTATACTACAAGTGGAAGTAGCCTGGCAGTGTTTCACTATACTGTACAACCCTGTATTAGTATAATGACAATAAATTTATTGTGAATATTATTTTTAGTAAAAGTGCTAGAAGAGGATCGTTAGAGCTAATAAGTTAATTCTTATTGCATTATTGGGTGAAATTGGGCTACAAATGAAAATGTGCATGAAGACATGAGATGGTGTCAGCTAATAGTAGTAAGTTCATTTACTGGTTAGCATTTACATCCTTACAAATGACAGTGAAACCAAACAATACCTCTGCCAATTCCAATTGGTGGAACAAATTTGTGTCACTCCAGAACATGTCACTGCTTAGCAGTTCTAATAATGGCCCACCATTATTTGAACTTTGATTTGCAATAACCTGTCTTGCAGTGAATTAGCACATGAGCATGTAAAAGATTAGACATGAGATGAAGAAAATAAGTCTGCAAAATAGATAAATAAGCTAGTGTGTGTCCATTAAACTGAAATACATCAATGTTTCAATGGCAGATGGGGGACATTATTTTGCCTTTTTTTTTTTTTTTTTAGTTAATGAGAGAATAAATTAGGATCAGCTGACCAGGCCCACTTTTAATACTACAGTTTGCTGTTTTGTATGACTATCCACTGAAACATTACAGGTTTTCTCAGCTGGTCTGTTAGCACTAGCTTGTGAGAATAATAATAAAAACACCAGGATGTTCACTGGCTAATGGACGTGATGAATTGCTTTGGTTCAGCAAAAGCTGAAAGAAAGTCAATGGCATCTTTTATTATTATTTTTTTTAACAGGAATGGGATGTTTCCACTGATCCCTTCAATTTAAACTTGTTTAGCAGAACAGAATGTACTGAAAGCCATTGATTAGCAGTAGTAGTCATTGCTAAAACTATTACTTCTACTGGCGGTTAGCTAAGATCCTGATTCCCTGTGAAACCGAGTTGAGGTAGTAGACCATTCAGACTTCCACCATGTCACTTTAGGTAATGAAAATGAATCACACTCCTTCCAGGGGGTGTTAAAAGCCCTGGCCATAGTTTTTTAAGAGATCCTCATAAACTTCCTCAATTTCTGAAATCTATATTTGGTACTGGATTCTGCCTTCCTTCTAGGCTTCTTGCACAAAAAGATGAAAAAAAACCACTTTTGACCAGTAAATTCTGCTGTTGTATGAGAATGAATCCCTGGTCATTTTTCAAACGGATGCATGGCAAACATTAGCATGTTGTCTTTTCAAAACATTGCATCAAAGATTATTCATAACAGTAAGACCTCTTGTCCTCAGACTTTCCTCGAAGGGAACCGCTGATTTCTTCCCTGAGGACTGGTACACACACCATGGCAGTGCATGCAGTGCCACTTGGGAGAGTGCTTTTTATACATCCTTCATTTCAATTCTTTGACTGATAGCCCTTTTGTTCTGTTACTGTGCTGATTCAAGCAAGTTATTCACAGGACCACCATTAAAATAAAACCTGGGGGATACATTAAGAAAGGATATTTGAAGAAAACAGTTAAATTAATAACACACTGATGAACCAGTTATGTTTTTTATCCATCTTAAATAAGCTCTTTATCCTGGTTAGGGTTGTGGTGGATCTGGAGGGAAATACACCAGGCTGGGAATACCAGTCCATTGCAGTGTAACATGAAAACACACACACACACACACACAGAAAAAGTGAGAGAGAGAGAGAGAGAGAAAGAGAGACTATTTTTATGAGGACCAGTGTTGGGGAAGTTATTTAAAAAAGTCATCCCTTACTGATGACAAATGTACTAGAATAAAATCTACAAAAAAATCTGTCGTCCAAAAAGAGATAAATTAATAAATAATAAATAAATGAAAAATGATACATTAATAAAAAATAAAAAAAAAACTTTTAGTGGTTTATTTAGGAACATAATGTAGCAGCAGTAGAAACACCAAATGTAAAAAAATGAAAACATTAGAAAAACAAAGTCCAGTAAACACTTCTTCAGGGGTCCCTCAAAACACTGCGACATTACAGACATGTGGACAGGCAAGTATAAAAAAATGAAAAATTCAAATTATATCAGTAAAGGCAAAATAAGGGTCTATATTTACAGGTAAAAATGAAAAGAAAATTAATTTTCAAAATATGCATATGAGTTAAATAAAGTATTATTATTATTATTATAATTATTTTTATTATTATTATTATTATAAAATATAATATATTTTTTTTTCTTAATTAAAAAGTTTTAAATCCAATATTCAAGTAATATTGCCAAAACGGATATGATTAGGAAATACATCCAAAAAAAAAAAAAAAGTCTTTGTCAGATGTTAAAATTAAATAAATCAATGACATAACTAGCTGAAAACTCCTCTGAAGCATTAATGGTGCAATTCTGATTTATTTTGTGTGTTACAGGGATTGTGGACGGATTGTGAAACAGTACAAACTTGCAATTTAGCTTTACACTGCTAAGCTTGTAATTTAGTAGTGACAGGCATTTTAGAGAGATACCCAAATTAGGGAACAAGTTCAAATAAGCAATTATATTTCACTACCAGTGACTACCAATATTTTTAAGAGAATGTACAAAAAGTCACTTATAATAAGCCATTATTTTCACTACAAAACTCTAAATAAGCAAATACACATTAGAAACAAAACACAACCCACATATTTTAATGTTTATACTTTAAGTGACAGAAAAATAAGCCCAGACACGCTTATAATTGCCGAACCTGGCAACCCGTTAGTGCAGCAGTAACAGAGAACAGCTCAGGGAATCTGTGTGTGAGTAACACAAGAAACTTATGTTTTTTAATTATTTTCATTTATTTATTTATGAGGTTAGTAACTGTAATGAGTTATGGAACTGTGAACCTTTAAATTACTTCGTAACTGAAAAAAAGTCATCAGTTTACTGTATTGGGTTACAATGTAACACTTCACCACCATAATTTAACTTACATTTATTTTGAGAAGGAACCAGGAACCCCACACAGACACAGACACATTGTGTGAAACACATGCAGTGATCTGAGCTCAAGGACAAACTGGGGACCCTGAAACTGTGAGCTGATAACATGGCTGTTGTGTTGCTGTAGCATCAGATCCAATACTCTAAACAAAAAAAAAAAAGGAAAAAATATATAATAATAATTTATTCACTCGGTTACTTATGTGAAAAGCTGAATGCTTTTTATCATGCATGAAATCAGGGTTTATGTAGTTCTTGAATGTAATAGTCCTTGTGCTGTGTAAACTGCTAAATGATTTGCCTTTGGAAAAAAAAAAAATGCTTTCAAATCCAGAAGTTGTTCCCAGGACATCTGTAGATTTGTAAACACTCACTGGTGATTCGTTTCTAAAAACCACTGGAAATGAGGTTAAATGGTATAATTATATACTTCAAATAAAAGACCAAAAAAGCATTTACAATTTATTGTATAAAAATGACTAGAAAAAGCAGAGATGCCCTTGAAACTGGCTCTGAAACAGCATGAGAGAAACATTTCTGTGGATGCCTATGAATGCAAATCTAAACAGGAATCTGTAGAGTGCGTGGGGCAACAGTGAGAATGTGACCAAGCCTGAAAAGTTTCAGAACCACCCCCGACTCTACTAGTGAAGCCGCCTGAATAATCACCATTGTGTGTTAACATTGGGCAAGTTGTAGCATATTTCATTATGCAGAACGCATGCATTCTGTATGTGGCAACTTGAGACATGCAGTGATGGGTTGAAATGTTCTTCATGGTCCAGTAACATCTTTGTTTTATAGGTGACACATGCCTAGAAAAAAACAAATCCTTGGTAACAAGATAAAATATCAACCAACACTGGAAACAACACCCAAAAAAACAAAACAAAAACAAAACAAAAAAACACAAGCAAAAAACAAGCAAAACAAAAACACTTTGGATTTTGGTTTCCAATGAATCAAATCTACATAGTCTTATCATTAATGCTGTTCAGATTTCGTTCTTCATGGTTCACGGAAGGGCACTTAATGCTCCAGTAGAACATATCAGGGCATGTGACTCAATCCGACCAAGGACAGTTAAAACATAATTGTGGGTGTTGATACTGAAATACACCAACTGCTATAATATATGCATACTTTTACATATATTTGGCAGCAGTGGCCTTGGCTGACTGTTGGCTGAGAGAGCACTGAAAAGCAAAAATATTGCCAAAAGTAAATAAATAATGTGTGTTGCGTTTTCCCAAGCCTGCCACCTGACTTCTCATTTCCGCAACCCAAAGAAACTTTGCCACACTGGTGCTGAAACCTGGGAACCGAGGAAGTAAAAGTGAGTTACTCTTCTGACCACTGCAGTGGATATCACCTCCGTATTTAACGCACCAGTGTAGTGAAGCTCACAAATACACACTAGTGAGCGCAGTGAAAGATGAAAGTGAACTATTTGCCTACTGTGTTTGCACACAGAGGAATGTGACCTCCACATTTAACCCATCCATGCA
>JAOVVF010000048.1:21869787-21888728 GCA_028565595.1 Duopalatinus emarginatus
ATCACACTGTCTGTGTCACCCAGATGAGGATGGGTTCCCTTATGAGTCTGGTTCCTCTCAAGGTTTCTTCCTTTTTTAATCTTAGGAAGTTTTTCCATGCCTGCCACTGGCTTGCTCATCATTTCTCAATCTTCTATAAATGTATAACCCTTTTCATTATTTCTGTAAAGCTGCTTTGGGACAATGTCCACTGTTAAAAGCGCTATACGAATAAAATTGAATTGAACTGATTTGAAGTTAGTTTCCGTAATCACAAGCCTATTGCTGCCCCTGGATGGTGGTAGTAGCATCATGCTGTACAAAAGGAAGAATTGCACAGCTTGTCGAACAGGTTACAATGAGGGAGCCAAATAAAGCAAAAAAAAAAAAAAAAATGTTGGGAAGTTAAATGTTGCTCTTAATCAGTCAAAAAAATACTTTCTAAAGGCTCTGTATTATAATATAGTATTAATAATGTGTCTCAAATTAGCAATGGGATATCTGTTGGCACAGTTTCAGTGCAGACTCCTCACTGCTTATATATAAATGTCCCATTGTGATATGATCTCCATAAGATGATGTCTGTAATGATAGCAGTAATTAAGATTATTCTCCTGGACATTCCCAGATGGAGTGAAAATGACCCAACCTGGTACGACTGTATCACCCCCACTCCAGTACACTGATGACAGAACTACAGCTGTTAACGTGACTTCCATGAAGCCGGACAACGTTGATACAAATAGCAGTGCCTCTATGGAAACAAAGACAGGTAATGTTGTTTCAATGCTACTTTTAAAAACTCGTATCCACATGCCGTGGGAGTTTGCTAGAGGTTGTCGGATTAAAATGCTTATATACGGGAGGTCTACTTTTAAATCAGCTATTAGAATCCAGATGATAAAAGTGAAGGGTGAATGTCATTTTCTGTTCTACCATGAAAACCTGCCAAGACATGATTGCACAATGTCTTTTGCTAAATAACAAAATTCCATGTTTTTTTTTAATGAAGTTAAAATTACCTTTATGACAGCAGATGCTGTTGTGAACTGCAAGAGTAAATAAAAAAAAAAGAGCATTAGCAATTAGAGAACATTTCCAATTTTAGAAGTGAACTACGTAAACCCTAAGGTATATTTTCTTCATCAGCATCTTAAATGTCGATGGAATAAACCCAGCAAACATATAACGTGTAACTAACCTTAGTCTGTGTTTCTCCTATGATTAGTTTTAAAAGGACCTTCTCTCAACGAGATGTGTACGTAATTGGAACAGGTTTTTCAAAGGTTTGTGAACTCCATCCGAATGTGATGTGAGCGTCATCCAAATGTTCTCCAAATTAAAGAGAAAGTGAACTATTTGCCTATTTTGTTTGCACACGGAGGAATGTGACCCCCACATTTAACCCATCCATGCAGTGAAACACATACACCAGTCAACACTAGGGAGCAGTGAGCACCGCTGTTCAAAGCAGGGGGCAGCCCCATACCAAGGTGCCAGGGGAGCAGTTGGGGTAGTTAGGTGCCTTGTTTAAGGGCACCTAAGTCGTGTCTTGCCCTATGCAGGGAACAAAACTGGGACCTTCTGGTCACAAGACCAGTTCCCTAACCACTAGGTGTTTGCTATGTTTTAGCATGAGGAGGTTTTACATAGACTCGCAAACACTTTTTGTCACTCTGGATAAGGGCGTCTGCTAAATGCTGTAAATGTACAAACCTCTGTCCAGATATGAGCATTGTAAAAGTTGAGGAGGCTATGATAACACAAAGATGTCAGCATGGATTCAGGCGAAATATGGAGGCTTGCTTCACTTATTAGATGCATTAACCTTGCATGAGCTCTCTTGAAATCTGACTCGTTTTGATTAATACTACAAAACCTTAATTACTGACTAATGTATGGGGAAAAACACTTGGAGGAAAATCATCAATGAAAATGCAAATGTGTGTCATGTCACTCATACCATTTTACCAATAATAACAATATGTTTGCATTAAAAATTGTTGGCATCTTCTCATAGAAAACCATTGTATGAAACTACAAGTACATATTTTTGTAATCCGTTTCTATGCAACCTTCATTATAAATAAATAAAGAAAGAATGTGCTGGAACAAGTGCATTATTATAAACCTGTGATTTGCCATGAAAGAAGTTCTTAATCAACGGTTGAGAATTCGGCATTAGCCTGACCTATTAAAGTTCTTTTTTAATAACAACCGGTAACAAAAATATGTATTTCAGCCAGTGTTTAGAAGGCTGCGAGTTCCTCAGGGAAAATAAAGCTGGGTGACTGTCTTTCTGCAGTGCATACCAAGGGCACTTGTAACTCAAAAACTAATTAGCAGGTAATTAGAAAAGTGTTCAACCCTCTTCGCATGTTGAGAGGCTTAAAGATATGTAGGATTTCTTCTGGTATGCTTTATGGCACACCATTAAACTCAGCACATACCCTCTGAGAGGCACATTATTGAAATATATTAAAAATCAATTTGAAAGACAGGTCAGAGGGAAAATGAGTGCACCTGGAAATTAATTAGAAGTAATTATGGATGGATCCATATAAGTGTGATAAGAAGACTGCACCTCCCAGGCACATAGACTAATAAGAGCTGGATATTGACATGCATTATGAACATGCTTCTCTTTTTAGGAAGGTAATTATTTGATTATTTGCCACACATGCCAGATGAAATGAAATGTGTTCAGCGCTTGGTAGTTTCTTTCCTTCAGTCGCTGTATCTCTTTTACATTGCAGCTCAGATGAACAGCAGTTCAACAATGAGCAGACCTACTCAAACCTCCATTTCTATCAATACTGACCAGATTAAATGGGGTAAAGTAAATGTAATCTCTCTCTCTCTCTCTCTCCTTGTTCTCCTTCTTTCTCTGTCTTTTTTTGTCTCTGGACTATCCTTATCACATCCCTGTAGGTGACAATATACATTAACAGCTCCTTGTTCCAGGAACAATGCACCCTGCTAGAGCAGTAGCACGTCCACTCTCTGGCTATTTCAGGATCAGATAAATTGGGAATCACAGTTCAGACAGATGAGTTTGTATCTCCCTCCCATAGTCTCTGTTAGTTACTGCAGACATACAGATATGTTCACACTCAAGTTCATACTAACTACCTATCTCTCTCTCTCTCTCTCTCTCTTACACACACACACACACACACACACACACACACACACACACTCTCATTCACTCTCTTACAAGACCTCTGAATGTGCTCTGTGGTATCTGGCAAAACATCCTTTTTGATGATCCTTCTGTGGATATTCTGTGGTATTGGACCAGACAGGCTAGGCTTTGCCCCAGCCCATGACCATTATTATTATTCTGGTAGGTACTAACCACTGCATACTGGGAACGTTACCAAGACCTGCTGTTTTGAGGATGATCTGATGCAGTCTTCAAGATTTGGCCCTTGTCAGAGTTGTTCAGATCCTTATACTTGGCCATTTTATTTTTTCTGCTTGCAGCACATCTACTTTGAGAACTGAGTGTTTACTTGCTGCCTGATATAGCCCACCCTATGCCAAGTGCCATTATGATGAGATAATATTATTCACTTCATAAATGAAAAATTGTAATGAACAACTGAATCTGATCATCTCCAAATCAGCCCAGTATTGTGGGTTGGTTAGAACCTACCAAACATGTCCAAGAAGGACAGTCAGTGAAGCATTGCCAAGGTTCGTCAATGTGCATGTGGGGCAATGGCTACCACTCTGGTCTGATCACAGACAGATCTGTTGTTAACAACTTGGTGCCACATACCATAAAACACATTCAGAGGTCAAATGGAGTTCATGCCTCAACAGGTCAGAGCTGTTTTAGCAGGTGGTGATGATGTCATAGCCTTCATGCTATAGCTTTAACTTTCAAAAAAGTATCAAACAAACTGCACATCTACATCATGACAGAAATGCGTCAAAACTCAGTTAAGCATTGTGTTCAATTCTGTCTGGATACAGAAATATTAGTCTTAGACTACTAATCAGAAAGACATAAGTTCAAATCCCAGCACTGCCAAGCTACAACTGCTGGTGCCTTACCCCAATGTCTCAGGTATATGAATAAAATAAATCTAGGTCGCTGCTTATTATGCTAGTAGATATCCTTACTATGATGTACGGTTTATTTTGTCACTCATTACATTTATTGTAAAGCTGGACTCATCATATTGTGTTTTTCCACAGATGAGAAGTGGGAAGAACCATTCAACTATGGTAAGCATCACTTCTTGTTGTTGTTATTGTTATTATTATTATTAATGGCTAATGCAAATCGCTAATGCTAACGGCTAATACTAAGTACTAATGCTAACAGCTAATGCTTATTGCTCATGCTAATGGCTAATGCTAACGTTTGTTTAAATACTTATTGATGATGCTAACTGCTGTGTGCACACCACCAACACTGCAGAGCTGCAATCACACTCCCATTTTCTGCAGGAAATGCACCTCTCTAGTTATTATTATTATTATTATTATTCCTACTACTACCACTATTATTATTACTGTGATTATCTATAGCACATACTTATAAAGAAGAGTCTCTGCCAGATCGAAAATCATACACGCAAACACTGTGTATTAAAAGACACGGTTAATATTGCTTTTTATTTATGACACGACATGTCACACTGAGAAGCCAGACCTTAATTGCATTGCTCCTCTGTGGTTTGGTCTTATTGCTTGATTGCTTTTCTATCTGGCACAGAATATTCTTAATTCATACATATCATTACATATCATATAATGAAATTGTGATAATTTGGGACACTAAAATTAGAGCGTTATGCATGAAACTGAACTGTTTGTGTGGGTAATGACAACTTTGATCAATATTCAGTAATGTTAGTTATGGAGCTGATGGTGAATTCAGATTGTCTCTATCCATGACTCAAATTTGAGTGAATGCAATACGTGTTTCTGGACTATTATTGATCAAAAATGCACTTATTTTCTGCACCACAGATTATAGCTTTCTGAGGAAGGTAGGGCTGGCTATAGCTACCGTGCTCTTCCTGCTGGGCATCATGGTGATTACATGTGAGTAAATGGCAAAGCTTCTGATATGATCAGTCAACTGCATTTGTGTACACTGGGCCTCATTGTTAATCTTTTAGTGAAGTTGTGTGTAAACGTTTGCATAAGCCGACATCAGATACGACAAAAGTTTCAGTACGTGTACGTGTGTGATTCACCTTAAGTTTGTTTGAATCCAGCACCCATAAACCAATACAATCAATGCAGTACAAACTCTCCTACAGACAGTAGAAGGACAGAAAAGTAATTCAGACTTGTGCTTACCTAAAGTTACCTTGCCAATAACAATATTTAATTGTATATAATATTAATAGCACTACGTTGTCAGTTTATTTATGCCTTCCAGCTATACATAGGCAGACCTGCCCATACTCGATTTAGACCACAATACTGCTTTTATCATAATTAAATGACTCGTTTTATCTGTCTCTTTAATTAATAAAATAATATAATACAACAATTTTTGGCTAAATGTTTTCAGTGGTAATCTTATACCCTGACCTAGTGATCTATTCTAACTTTTATGTCTTACAGAGACTCTAAAGCGCTTCTATAAATCTCTCTGGATAAGGACATTTGATAAATGTTGGAAATGTAATAAATAAATCTGAAGCAAGGCTGTTAACCCTCTCTGCTCCAGGGATGCTGCATCCTGGCTGACCCTGTGACTTTCTA
Source organism: Duopalatinus emarginatus (assembly GCA_028565595.1). NCBI lineage: Eukaryota > Metazoa > Chordata > Actinopteri > Siluriformes > Pimelodidae > Duopalatinus > Duopalatinus emarginatus. The sequence goes on from JAOVVF010000048.1 coordinate 21,875,500, forward strand.
ATATGCTTGAATAGGCAAAGGAAAGAATTTAACTGTGCAGCAATTTATTGGTTACAGATAAAGGTTTTTTTTTGTGTATAAAACTGCAGTAAAGCATGCAATCAAGGTTAAGTAATTTAAAAGCTACGTTAATTAGACTTATTTTCTGTAAATTTATAGATGGAGCAACATATGGACAATGTTTTTCCAACGTGCAGGATTTTATTTGTCACACATAATTTGTAGCGGGTAAAATATACAGTGAAATGAATAGACTGTGCAAAAATACAATACAACTTAAAAAATATACTAACAAAATAATTAAATAGAATCAGTACAAAGGTAGAGGGATTTAAAAGAGAATAAGTGTACCTGTGATATACATAAATATTAAGTATTGTGCAAACGATGCATGATATAAATATAATGTCCGAATGACCTGAAGGTATAAACTCCTCCTCAGCCTCTCAGTCCTGGCCCTGATTGAGCGGAGACGTTTCCCTGAGGGTAGCCATTCAAACAATCTATAGTTTGGATGGTGAGTGTCCTTGATAATCTGCTAGCCTGATGCTCAGCACATCCTGGAGTAGATATCCTGGAGTTATGGCAGTGCAGTCCTGGTGATTCGCTCAGAGCATCTGATCACTCTTTAAAGGTCTTTCTTGACCTAGGAGCTGCAATTACCAAATCAGGTAGTGATGCTCCCGGAAACAACAGACCCAATGGTAGCAGAATAGAAGACTTTCAGCAGCGCAGTGGAATTTCTTGAATTTCTTCAGCCTTCTGAGGTGGTATAAGCGCTGGTTTATCTGGGTGGAGATGTGTGTAGTCCATGTCAGGTCTTCGGAGATGTGGACACCAAGGTACCTGTAGCTGGGTACTTTCTCGACTGAAGTTCCCGTAATCTGGAGTGGTGTGTACGAAGTCCTCCTCATCTCTCCTCTGAAGTCGATGACAATTTCCTTGTAGACGTTCATATACAAATTGTTGGCATCACACCATGATGACACTTACATAGGCCATCTTGTTGTTAGAGATCAGGCCTACCACTACTGTATCATGCCTGAATTTCACAATGGTGTAGGAGCTGTATGTGGCTGTACAGTCATGGGTGTATAGAGAGCACAGGAGTGGACTTGGGGGGCATCCTTGGGGGGCACCAGTGCTGAGGGTTATGGAGCTGGACATGAAGTTTCCCATCTTAACCACTTTGATTTGGTTAAGTCAAAGATATTTAGAAATCCAAATCCCAAATAAATCTAGTTGTATTAAGCCTGGTGTATGAGTCCCAGAGTGAAGTTTTGTGTGAGTTGACATTTATTTCAGTCTTCTGTGTCTGTTGTTTTGTTGAGGGGGAAAAAAAAAGACAAAACCAACTTTTTAACGCTAAATGTGATTCTACATGTTGGGCTGCATCACACCATCCTGTAGCTGATTAATTTCCTATATCAGCACTCCCCTGAGTGTGTTCTTCAATTGTTAGCATTGTATTGTTGTAAATCAATAATCAATTAACATTTTAATAGTTTAAAAATGAATTCAAATGACTACAACTGTTATCATATTATGCAAAAAGTGTAAACTTAAATGACAGTTTTTCCTGTCAGAGTGACACCAGCTAATCAGGGGCACGGGTACAGAAGAGAGGGGTTGGCATGTTACTCTGAGTGCGTTAAGAAGATGCAGTGGCTCAGAAGAAGCATGTGTTAGCCTTCACCTTTTCCATCTGGTAGTTGTTCTGTTATGGGACAGCTTGTGGGTGGGAATTAGCAAACAAGCAAATGAGAGAAAAACAGTGAGGAGGAAAGAAACATGAACAGCAATGATTAATGCATATTTTTCCACTTTTCATTTTAATGTTGTAATGCCTTTTGTTTCTTTCTTTTCTTTGCAACCATAGGTGGCAGAATTAGATGTGGTCGTGGATGTCGAATGGGAAAAAAAAGGTAAGTGTCCACTTTGTGCGTTCAACCAAATGTCCCCACAAGTGCAGGGATATCTGCTGGTTTTAAACTCATGGGGACATTTGGCTGGTTTGACATTTGAACTTTTTCTTTTTTTTTTTTTGCATCAGTTAGTAATGCATAAGACCCAGTGTTGTTCTCAGACCAAAGAAACTTGAATATCAAGTAACTGTAGTGATCGTGGTCTCGACCAAGCTCCAGTCTTTTCTCTGCAATGCTGCAGCAAAGACAGCCTGTCCAGGACTCGACGCTTTGTGTGTTGAATATCACCATGTCGTGTCTGCTTTTCAATAGACTGTATACAACTGTTTGGCTGAACACAATAGGGTTGTTGCTATTATGGCCCACAGCATCAATCTGAAGAAAATAAAAAAGTGAAAACATTTTCATTCTGCAATTGGCTGTGTTTTCTACATAGTACGCTAGAGTAACAGTGTTAATAGTGGCATCGATTGGCTGCCGCTTGTTTTTTTTTTTGTTTTTTTTTTATTCCATCAGCAGAAATTTTACAAGCAAATCCACTTGTCCTCTACCTGTCTGTGTAAAATATTTCAGTTTGTAAGTAAGTAAGGCTGGTGGTTCAACAAGGCTGATTTCTGATTATAGTTTTGTTTATGAAAGGAATGCCCTGTAGGTGAAGCCGATCTGATTTTTGTCAGTTTTACTTCTTAGACTTGGATGATAAATTCCATGATGTGACTTGGCAGGTGATGTGATATGATTGTAAACAGGCCTTTCTTTGACAACTCATAATGATGTTTATGGCAGAAAATCAGCAGTTTAAGATCATTCAAGATCTAAGTTGGCAGTTTACCAGTGTTCACATTATGTCAGGTTGACAAGGGCATGACAGAAGCACAAGGCCATGCACATTATAATTAGAGGAAAACTCATACGAGTTTGGGGTTTTGACATTCCTACCTAAATCACCAAGATCTCAACATTATCAAACACGTCTGGGATGCCATGTCATGCACTGTGGAGCACACAAATCCTACACTTCAGTATACAACAGAATTGTGGACCGTTTTGCAGAAAAATGCTGGTCATAGCTTGCAGAGTATTTTCTCAAGCTTATGGAGTCAATGCCCTGTCATATTTCTGCAGTCCTGTTCTCCTGGTGGGGACCTTCCAAGTATTAAACTGGTGTACCAGTTACTCTGTAACTCCAGTGTATACCTGACCTGGTATTTTGTTTGTACCGATTTTGCACTAAACCACAATGGTAGATTAAATGATTTAGATTAGCTAGTTTATCTACCTAGCTGTCTGTGTGTGGTTGTGGTACAGCGGTAACATCATTGGCTCCCATGTGAGAGACCGGTCTGTACTGCCACCAGTCTGTACTACACCAATAAGGGTCCTTGGGCAAGACTCCTAACACTGTGTTGGCCTACCTGTAATACCAGTAACCTTGTAAGTCGCTCTGGATAAGAGCGTCTGCCAAATGCCTTAAATGTAAATGTGTGTGTGAGTGAGTGAGTGAGTGAGTGTGTGTCAGTCATGTCTTGTCAGGACCTTTTCAAGACTTTCTAGACTATTTTCCCAGTGAATATGGGATAGTGGTGTCACTGTTCATTTCTATTTACCCATACTACAGAAATGAGGTGGAATTCATTAACATTGTTATTTGTCAACTGAAATTGTAAAGAAATCAAGCCCGCAGACAACACAATACTATGCCAGAAGGCATTAGTAGGCATTTTTTGACAGTTGATTTGTACAAGCCGTTAGCTGAAATAAATGTGTGAAGGTTCGGGAATCACAACCTGTATGCGACTTTGGCTAAATTCTAAGCAATATATTACATACATAAGTATGTTAACCCCTGACCATCACCTTTGGCAACCCTTGTATGCTGTAGCATTACAGTTTCCCTTCACTGGAACCAAGGGTCCCAGAATTAACAAAGACAATGTACATGCGTGCAAAACCTGTGTGGAAAATGATTTCCATGAAGACCTGGTTTGCCAAAGCTGGTGTCAAGGAAGTCAAATGTGCTGCATGGAGTCCTAGGTACGTCACCTCGGGGATAGGTCTCAAATTGTAGGAAAACAACTCCTTCCTGATATTATCAAATGGATCTGGTAAACAATAAGTGCAGATGGGGAGCTTCTGCAGAAAGACTGATCAGATACATGCTTGACGTGTTAGGCTGTTGATCGGAAAGGATGCAGGGCCACTAACATTCCCACATGTGCATTTGTTCTGCTTTTGTGATCGGTCCAAAAACCGTCTATAGATCTTTCCTGGGCTGAGCCAGGCTTGTGCAGGTATTGAATAAGCCTCCATGTCTGGGCTCTAATTTCATTTCCTTCCCTTGTCCTTCGCAGTACATTTCACTACTTGCACATAGTTTTCTGTGTTTTCTATTTTGCTGAATTTGTTGTGTTGCACTGATTTGTTACACATTTACATGGTTTAATTTAGTCACATTTTTAACTGAAAGTGAGCCATTAGCCTACTGTGCTTGCACACAGAGGAACATGACCTCTGCATTTATCTGTGCAGTGAAACACACACCAGTGAACACTAGGGGGCAGTGAACACACTTGCGCAGAGCAGGGGGCAGCCCCACACCACAGCGCCTGGGGAGAATTTGGGGAGTTAGGCGCCTTGCTCAAGGTCACCTCAGTCGTGTCTTGCCCGGTGCAGGGATCGAACCAGGGACCTTCTGATCCCGGGATCGGTTCTCTAACCACTAAGAAAAGTAAATCATTTTCCTACTGTGTTTGCCCTGTGCAGTTAACCCACCTGTGCAGTGAAACATACACACCAGTGAACACTAGGAGGCAGTGAACACACTTGCCCAGAGTGGTGTGGGTGGTGGTGGTGGGGGGTCAAACCCACGGGGCCCAGGAAGCAGTTAGGGAGTTAGGTGCCTTGCAAGTTAGGGCGCCTCAGTCATGTCTTGCCCTATGCCCTAGGGATCGAACCCGGGACCTTCTGGTCACAAGACCATTTCCCTAACCACATGGTCATTTCTATAGTTTGCTCTTTGATTTGCATTTCTTTGTAAAATAAACTGTTTTCTAACTTTTTTTTTTTCCTACATTTTCATCTTGTTTCCTATTTCATTTTAATTCCCATACCGTACATCCTTTAAAAACATAAAATGGGTTGACTGCTCACTCTTGCCCATTCATAAACAGGCCCATTCAGGGTGATTTAAGACACTTCTGCTTTCTGCAACAGCCTGCCTGGGTGTATTTGTTGCAATAACGACCAGTTAACTGTACATTATCTCTTGCATATGACTACATACACTAACATTAGCCACCAGGCTAGCTTACCCTCTTGCATCACCTTGCAACTGGAGTTTTCTGGTGGTCTGAGCTCTCATCATCTGAGCTCTGCTTAAGGAATTTCTAAACTTTCCCGGATTTTTCATCAGTCTTTCGTCTTGATGCCTTCAGCCTCCTTGCTGTGGTGGAAAAAAAAGCAATATATCGGAAACCAAGAACACCATCCTGTCATTACTGTCCATTGCTTGTGTGTCCATCATTGTGAGGTCAGCATCATATAGAGGGGGTAGTCACTGCAGTGAAAACGAAAGAAGTAGCTTTTCCAAAAGATGGGAGGTTATTATAACAGCAAGGAATGGACAGACTCGGTAGCTGGATGTTGATGGGATTAACTCGTCGTGTTCACATACTTTTGGCCATGTAGAGTATTTCAGTTCAGGAAAGCCGCCTCGCTCTCTTCCTCTCTCTCTCTCTCAGCGTGTGTCGACAATGTGTTAAGAGTATACAGCATATGTGTTTATGTGTGTGTGTGTGTGTGTGTGTGTGTGTGTGTGTGTGTGTAGCACAAACATATATTCAACTAATAGTTTGTGTGTGATATGCTCTCTTGTTTCCAGGTCGTATGATGTGTCCAGATTGTAACTCAGACCATAAAGGCCCAACAGGAGAGTAGAAGCAAGGGACAACCCTCCAGTCAGACTTGTTCTCGCCTTCTCACTGCATGTGTGTGCAATGTGTTCATATTAATCCTAAATAAGACGTGGTTGAGAGATTTTTCTGCCTATCCCCAGTGATTGAGCTCTGCTGTGTGTACCTGTGGATACCTGTGTATTATGTAAACCTGACCTCCTGGTTTGTAACAAAAGAGGTGAAGGGAAATAAGGACGTGTGCCGTCACGCTGCACCAAAGAGCATCCACTCCCTTCCAGACACACCACACACAACCTCTGACTAACACATCTCTGAATGTCTGACTCTGTCTGCTCTCTCTGTGTTTACACTGCTCCATGTCTGTGTTTCCTTCCAAAACACACTGAGTCTGTTACCATTATTTAATGGAGGAAAAAAAAAAGGTTTTCATGGCTCAAAGGTGCCCTCAAGAGGCCTAAAATTAGTTCTGGCACAAAACCAACCATAGTGAGGTGTCAAAGAAGGAAATAAAGCTATTTTCTATGGATGAGGTAATTATTTGTTCTCTGTGTGTCTTGAATCACATGACTGGTCTCTCAAGCCAATTAAGGGCTTGTCAATACTTGTATACTGCTTCTGTGCCTTTAGTCAGAGCTTAGAGAGTCTTTTCACAGGTTACGAAACTTCACTGGGGCACAAAGGATGACTGTAAACAATGGAAAACAGGAACATGCTGACGGCAGACAACAGCTATCATCGGAGTAATCTTAGTACTGGAATATTTCCATGACTAAAAGACAAAAAAAAAAAAAAAAAAAAAAAAAAAAAAATGTTGAAATGGTACAAACATGTCGAAAACACACAGCTGGTTTGTTCAGAAGTTAAAATCACACCTGCATGTAAGCATTTCTTTGTGATTGGGATCTTTTCTTTGCTTTCGTAAAAAATAAGGGCTAAATGATGTTGAAAGAAAAAGAAAAAAATATATTTTATTTAGATTTTTTTGATAGTACATGAAAACAAGAATTATAAATTTCATAAACATTCATCTTCAGTAGAAATTTATTATGAAGTTATTGCATGATTTCAAAGTCCAAAGTACATAAACATACATTAGCGATGTGCATGTCCAACACAGACCAAAGCGATAGATATCTCGATGCATTGCCAATCCGACACGTTAACGATATAAATGAAGCTGCTAATGTGATACGATCTGATTCACCTCTACTGTGAATCAACATGATTTGGTTCAACACAGTGTATGATGCTATGCTATGCTATCTATTATAGGCATACAGATACAAATTGCACAAGGTTGGTTAAAAGACTTGATGATCTAAATATAAATTTTAGGCACATTTCTAAATAATTAGCCACGACATCAGCTTCCAAAACAGCCTGAGGGGGTCATCAGGACTCCTCATGACCACAAGCTGTTCTGTGGTATCCGTCTCTAATATATTAACAACACATCTTTATGTGGACTATCTGGGATCCTTATACTTATACATATTATGGCTGACTGATATACGTATATGATTGTGCTTGTGCAATTGCTAATAGGAAATAAAAATGTATAACCTAACAAACAACAACAAAAACCATTTTATAAGTCCGTATTTCAGTTTTATTTTATTTTTTTTCCAACAAGTAACACTCTAATGTTGGATGCTTCAACCCTAAACTGAAATCTAAGTTCCCACTAGGAAGTGAAATTGACAGACAACGCAGTCTAAACATTTAAACATTTTTTAAAAAAATATATATATACCTAAAGACCTGACCAACAATCCTAAATAGTATTTATTAACACATTAGTTCCAGCATAGCTTCTCTACCTCATGTCTTAAAGACAAAGCATTAAAATCACAAGTGCTAATAAGTTGAAAATGGAGACTGCTAACTGAGAAATGATCGAACATGCTACTCCAACTTTAATAAATGTCAGCCAGATCTGCCCAAAGGTGTCTGACTTCAAATAACAATAATTCCATAACGAAAGTTTTTTTTTTCAACTATATTGTTTTAATGTAGTTAATATTCATGTTGGGATTTTATGTCTTTTTTAGGCTTTGTTTTAAGCCTACATTCCATTCAACACATGTTTTTTTTTTTTTTCTAACTACACCCATAAGTGCTGTAATAAACTGCCTCATTACAAGCCGGTAACGGATGTTATAAAATGGCGACATTCTTTTTTGTTTATCTTTATCTAAGAAAACTGTTTCAGACAGGGAAATAAGGCTAGGGGCAGTCTAAAGAAATCTGTCATCTTCAGTAAAATCAATACTTGGTGCGAGGCAGATAGAAAACCAGAAATGTAAAAAAAAAAAAAAAAAAAAAAAAAAAAAATTATAGTAATAATACTACCACTAATAACAGCAAGGATCACTACAACTTTTCCTAGAAAGATGTTCTTAAATCCAATTAAATTAAAGATTGCTACAATGATTTGAAATGTTTTTATTTATTTATTTATTTTTATTATTATTATTATTATTATTATTATTATTATTATTATTATTGTTATCTAAAATGGTGCAACTGCATGAACTCTCTCAGTGAACTCTTTTACAGGATTCTTATACTGTAAGCCACATTGATTAACTTATAGATGAGTGCTGCTCCGCACACACACACACACACACACACACACACACACACACACACACACACAAACACACTCACTCACATACACACACACACTCACAAATCTCAACTTTCAAGCTCAAACACCTAGAGACCTATGCAATTAGAGCACCGCTTTATTTAAAAAAAGAAAGACCTGAAGCGAGAAAATGGAGTAAAAAAGCGAGGATGAATGCACGACACCTGCGTAGGTGTGTTTCACGCATCCTTTTTTTCACCCACAAGCAGGCAATTTGGCTTAGTCACTTTAACACATATGTTAAAAAAAAAAAGCTATTACTGTAAGAGATTCCCTGCCACAATGATGACCTGGGTGGAACTAGTGCCCACTTGGCCCCTCCAGATCCTGAGATTTTCACAGGGTTTATTTGTGCTAAAGAGCACCAGTTACTTGAACCAGAGCTGATTTCGCCCTCCAGTTAAGACAGAGCAGAGATAAAAAAAGACAGAAACACTTATATGAAATGAACGTGTCACAAGCCTAGTTTCTCAGTCACCATCTGGTTAAATTTTTGCTAAAGCCCTGTCCAGCAGTATGCAGGAAACACTGTTTCTGTTTTTTCTGTTGTTGTTTTTTCTACACCCTTGAATGCCTTCGAGATTCCGCATGAGGGCACGTGGAAAATATGCAGAAAACTGGCTTACCATGAATGGGAAAAAAATTGCAGGAAGTTTATCTGATTGCTCTGACACACCACAGGTGTGCATCTGATTCGGAGCGGATAAAGAATCACCAGGGCTACGCTGCTGCAAATAGCACACATACTAAAATATTATAATATTTTTTTTTTCTCTATCAGAAACAAATGATATCAGTGGTGCAGAAATCGTTCTTTGGTCCATGACGTAACAACAAAAGTGCATTAATTTACAACCGATTCATCTGAAAACAAGTAAAATATTATGACAGTAAGAAGAAAAAGAAGAAAAAAACCGGCCTGCTTTGGGATAATGGCAGGCTGAGTAATGAAGGGGTTCTGCAGCAGGCATTAGTGGACAAGTGGGACAGTAGAAATGGCCAGAGATGACAGTGAGTTTTTTTAATAGAGCTCTTTTTTGTGTGTGTGTGTTGAGGTGTCCCTGATGAGATCCCGGAAGCAGACGTGTGGGTTTAGACACCTTTCTGTTCCTGCTCCACTGGTACACTGTATACACTACAGAGAGACAGAGAAAGAAAACGGTTAGACATCTGAGTCTGAAACACATCCTGAACACCTAACAGTGTGTCACGTGAGGTGAATCTGACTTAGATACCCTAACAGATACAGAGCATTTCCAGTAACCTGGGTCAAAACAGCAGCCACCAGGTCACCCAGAGCATCTAGCTTGGTATTTTGCTGGGTATATTTGTGCTAAAGAGCAAGAGTCACTGGGAGCTGGGGTGATAAAAAAAATAAATAAAAAAAAAAAAAAAAAGAGCTGCAACTCGTTCTTTAAAGCCATCTGGGCCTAACCATAGTGCCCTCCTCACCATTCAGTCCTAATTAACATGAGCGTTGCAGCTATCACTTTAAAATGTAAAATGTTGTCCAGTATCAGTTTGACCTGAACAATTAATATTTTTAATAATATTTTATTACGCAATGACATGTTGAACTTTTTATCCATTTACAGTTATATTAAAGGTAAACGCCCATGAGACATTTTTTATCTTAAATATGGTCGTAAAAGTTTTTTTTTTTTTTTTGCATTTATGTTTGTTTAAAATGTCTGTTGTTTTACCCAGCATACATAAATGTAGACCCGCTGGATAAGCTCATGTAAAAACCCTGGTTAAAAAATGTTTTTCATACACACATTAACATGCTTTCCTTATAATACACCGTGTTCCTTTAAATGACATTTCACAAAGATGGTTGAAGGTCTAGTAGCAGGGCCAAACTTGTGGTAATTTGATGATTTCCAAACCCTTGTACCTATAAACCTTTTGACCACATTGTGTGAATTAGCTCGCAGTGGTATTATGTGGCTCGGGTTACACACTCAGAGCATTACTGATGCTGGCGGCTCCGTTTTTGACGTCTGAATAGAGAAACATATTTAATCATTGCTCCGAAAACATGAGACTGAATAGTCTTTGTAAAGCCGGTGACACATTCATACTATTCAAACAACCCTGGTACATAAAGTTTTCCCCTCACTGTGCTTATTTTACCCCTCTGACGAATTCCACCTCAGCAGGTGTAGGTCATGAGTGCATTCGTTGGTCCTCAACTTGTCCACAGGACATGTAAAGCATTGTATGTTTATGTACTTATTCCTTTGCTTTTAGTTGTCTTTTACCGAGTCTGTATTAGCTTAGTGTGCTTGGAAACACCGCCATGTCCTGGCAAGCTCAGTGTTGATCCACAGAGCCTCGGGTTGCTGTGAGATTAAGCCACTTTTCAACCTCCTTATCTCTCAATAAGAAGAAAAAAAAAAAAAAACCTCAAACTCAGCAATTGGCTTTCCCTAAAGCCCTAAAGGTAATCTATAATCCTGCAAAAGAATTTGGACCTTGATAACATAGCAAAGTAAGAGGTAAAAATAAAAATAAATGAATAAATAAATAAAACTGGAACTTTAATTTTATAATTAAACCAGACGTACATATATAAAGCTAGGAAATTGGCTGAGGTCACAAAGCACTGCTAACAGCTGACAAAGTGAAACTGATTACTGTGCAATACAAGAGCTTGAGGCAAAGCTGTTCACTCAGACAGTGACATAATGTCAATATACTGTAACACGTCTCCAAAAAGTTTCAAAATCAACTGAAGCCTAAGAGGCCGTAAAAATAAGAGTAAAAGTATGAGTTATGAAATGTTTAAGCTACTTTGACCCCAGCGAAATATAGTTATAGTTTTAGGGGTTTTGTTTTTTTGGTTGGTTGTTTTTTTTTTTTTTTCTCTTTTTTTTTTTTTTTTTTTTTGCAAAAACATTTACATATGTACATAACAGTTTGCACTTAAATGTAGTCAATCAAATGTAACACTCTGGCATCTTAAGCTGCACAATGCATAAAAGTCGATTGTTAAGGTAAGGGGTGGGATAAGCATTCACAACTTTTCCCATTATTTTATTTGTATGAGGAAAGGCTAAATTCACCCATACTGCTCTTACACATTCACATTTATACAAATCTCTCCTGTCCTCACATGGAATTTTGTACCGCAGCTATTAATGCTAATATTACTAACACGCAATAAGTGTGTTTACTGTACATACACAGCTCGGTTTAAAGTAATATTTTATGCAACCATAATTACCATAATGCCTGAAGAATAAGGATTGAAAATTCGTGCTGATGTTTTTTTTTTGTTTGTTTTTTTTTTCAGACATATTTAAAAGAAAATACAGTTTGCAGTCGTAGGAAAATGTCATAGGTAACACCTACATTAGCCTGTACAATAGCACTTGATCCAGCACGAGTTTTTTTTATTTATTATTATATATAAATACTGTATCTGTTGTTGCATACAGTTAAAGAATGTGTTATAAAGCGATTTCTTTTCATTTTTCAATTCAGGTCATACAGCTTTATATATAACCGTTTGCACAATGCTAGGCTTGTTATTTATAGGTAAAGGTGCAAGGTACGGACCAGCATGTCGTCTTGGATTGTGGATTATGACTGTGTTTAGAGGAACATTACTCCTATTGAATTTCTGAAATTGCTAAATGATGACTTTAAGGCTATACTTACAGAATAAATCGAAATAACATGCTTTTGCTGCACATCTTTCTTCCACCCTTATTTCTCATTTTCCTGCAGCACTGTTATTCTTTCTGTCCCAGGCTAACCGGTTCAGGCAGTCTCATCTCTGTACGTATCTGTCAGGTATGATTTACACGGCTGATTTTCAGCTCGGCGCTTCTCGCCGGGTTCTTTGTACGTTTTGGCGTGTTGCACAGGGAGGCACGTTCTTGCAGCCCTACAGGTCCTATCTTGTTGCTGTTTGTCCTCCTATGCCCTATTCTCAGAAAACCTGGCCAGTGATGTGTCACCTAATATGTGTGCTCTGACGCTCAGGGGCACAGCTCAATGAGACAGTGTTTCAGGTCAGAACAATGAAAAGGGTTTAGCACTAAAATGTGCCAACCTCACAAATGGGTGGCTTGTTTTACAGTGAAATGTTGCCAAATGCTTATTATTTATAATAAGTGCAGGGGTGACGTTTCGTAATTAACACACACACAGTGTGATAATGGTGTTAAGAGTCAATTGGCTGAGCTTTCATGAGCAGTTCACTTTAGACAGATCTCTAAACATCGACGCACAGAATTTATCACAGCACACTATCTATAATTTGCAGATATGTGTGTGTAAATAAGCAAAGTGGTTCTCACCCCTGTTCTCGTCTCCGCAAGTGATGTCTGAAGAGAACTACGGCTGTGGGGGTAAAAAAAAAACAACAATTAAAAAAATAAAAAATAAACTCGTCATTGTCATGTAACAAGTAATCTGTCAACTTCATGTTATTATTTTTATTTGATTTTTTCCTGTTGGTACACAAATTCTGAAATATTGCAATTCTGAAATTCTGAGACGAATTTATTACAAGCCATTAATTACCATTATAGACAATTATACCACAGATTTGCTCCGACCCTGTGATCTGATTGGCCGAGAGACGTTCCATGAGTGGCGTTATTACATGATAATGGCACTGGGGCCGCATCTCCTATTGCATATCACTCTGCCAGCATTTACAATTGACAGCATTTACAGCCATAAACAAACCAGCAATGCGCGGCAAAATTAATTTTATTTATATAT
>JAOVVF010000048.1:21988768-22004618 GCA_028565595.1 Duopalatinus emarginatus
ATAAAAAAGAAAAACGATTATTATTTAACATCTAAAAAAATATCTAGATATCAGCCGGAACGAAACACAATGCTCACCTTATCCCAAATCTGGTGCATGCGTATAGTTGTTTACCTGCAGGCCACGCCTCCCTCCTGAGTCTGCTGCTCGCAAACCAAGAGTGAAAGAAAGCAGTTTGTCTTTATTTTGTGTTTTTAGGCATCTTCTCAGTTGCCACCAGAAAGCCAACTGAGGAGTCACTGAGTCACGTGTCATTATTTTGACGTGTAGTTGTGCAGGTTATAAGTTTTTTTTAATTGTTATTATTATTTGTTAGTAACTTTAATAAACTGATCCAGGGGTGGACAAATCATCTGTTTATTAGGACTCCTATCAGGAAGCATGCCCAGTCTTGGGGTTTAGCTTACTTGAGGGTGAAAGGTGGAAGCTAGGTTGATTTAATATAATAATCTATGAGAATTGTTTAGTGCATGTAGTAGTGGAACAGACAAGTGATGATCAAATGATCATGTCACGTTTGTTGGTCAATATTTTGGTCATGAACTGTTGCGTTATGACTTTACATCTTGTCAGCGTCTCCACAAACTTCCATGTTCCTGATCCTGAAAATCATCTATGTTGACTTTGTAGGTCAGGGGGCAACAACTCCAGTCCTGAATATCCTCCGTCTGGCAGAACCTGGACGTTTCTCTACTCACCTTACGGACACTTAACTGTTAATTGGCAGGAGTAGTGAGTGTATTTAAATAGAGAAACATCCAAGCAGTGCTAGACTCCAGGACTGGAGTTGGTGGTAGGTGGTGGGTTTCAGTAAGGAGTGCCACAGGCTGCATTTACAGCAATTTTCAATGTCAAGCACATCAAGTTTGAATCCACAGTGATGTCACAGCCGTCCGTGACCGGGTGTCACAGAGCATGCTGTCAGGGATGGAGGTGGGCGCACACGTTTCCCTGCCAAGGTGGCAGTATTAGCCAGTCATGGCTGTCTGTGAGCACATGCATACAGAAGTGGGCGGAAGCTTTTTCCTCAGCCCCGATGTTGATATTTGCCCTCTCTTATTGGTAGCTGTCGCATGATAGGACAAGACAAGAGAGGAGATGTCTAATGGGTCGGAATTCTCCAAAAGAAACACTAATAGCCTGGACAGTATATCCCAGGTTTCCGATTTGTCCACCCTTTTGATTCTGATTATGTTTGGGATGATGTGGGACATTGTGTTTATTGTTTTTTTTGTTTGTTTGTTTTTTGGCTGTATCTTTTTAAAAGGAAATGATTATATATGGTACAGAAACAGATCTACACATTCGAACAGCTGCTTGTTTGTGCAGGTAACAACAGATTCTCTCAGTGTTGTAGAAGTATTAACAACGCTCTTAAAGGAAAAAAAAAGCGTGTAATGACGTGTACTTTATCCCTATATCAATATTATGTATGTTGTATTGTTATAGCAGTATGACGTGGCCCTACTTCACAGATTAGCTTGAATTTTCAGCCACGTTGTGTCTCAAATCCCACACCTGTTATCATGGATACTTTTAACACTAACCATTCACCACAGAAGATAGGGGGCATGGCTTGGCTAACCATCAACCCGTTTAAGTGAGATTTGAGACACAGCCTTGACAGTTCGAGCATGAAAAAAGAGAGGGGAAAAAATGAAACCAAAAGCAGGAGCTGTCTGTATGTTCCCAACCCTCATAAACTACACTTCCTACATATGCGCAATACCATATATCCGACTCTCTGTTCTTTATGTAAAGTTCTTCTATAGGACAGACACTGTGAGAAATCGAAGCACAAAGTGCTGCGTTTATCTGTGAGAAGTAACAACCAATAGTAATATCCCTGTACTGGGTGCCTTGCCTTGCTCATGACCTGCTATTGCCAGTGGAGCATGCTGTATGAATAAGTGCTGTGTGTTTGATGCAACATGAAGGTGTGTACCGACGTTAAGTGTAGTAGTATCCCGCTTGTCTAAATTTATTAAGATTTATATTAGATAGTAGAGAGATGATTCTGCCCATCGTGGGTTTTTTTTCTTTCTTTCTGAAATGCCTAGAACAGAGCTTTGTGTAAAGCATCGTAAAATTTTAAGGCGAGTCTAACACTTATCTTTATTTCTGGAGTGTAAATGTAAATGCTCGCGCCCTGCATCAGCTCACTCCTCGAAAAGGGGGCAAAGGGCTGATGATTAAATATCAGAGCATGTACAATAATAGTATGTATTACGATCATTGAGCCAATCATCAGCACATGCCTTATGGAGTGTGGTAAAGAGTAGGCTCCAAACCTCTGTCTGATAACCTCCTGCTTTTTGATCTTATAGGAATACTCCAGCACTTTTTTTTTTTTTTTTTTTTTTTTTTGTTCTGTTCTCCCCCCCTCCCTCTCTCTCTATTACATTATCTCTAATGTATTTGGGGTTAAACATATGATATTCGGAAAAAAATGATGATACAAACCCCATTTATAATAGAAGTTTCAGCAGTGTGGTTGAACTTCAGCAAATGAGGTTATATAAGGGGTGTGTTTTTGTCAGACCGTCGTTTGTTTATAAACTTAGTGGGTTGTTTTGTTTTTTTTTGTAGAAACTTCACTTTTAAACATTGCCCTAGTACGAGTTATCACTGAAAAATACATGCCAAAAAAACTGATAGCATACAAGAAAAAAAAATACCAGCACTGGTTTGTAGGACTGCAGAAATACAACATGGAGTCTACATGCTTGTGGAGACATTCTGTAGGCAATGAACACCATACTTCCTCCAGAACCGTCTGAGATCTGGTGGCTTCAAGTGTGAATGATAAACTTTCGGACTCAGATAAGTGTTCCTCTAACCATAATCTGGCGTCTCTAGATGTGTGTGGTGGCACATTGTCCTGTTAGATGAGGACGAACCCATCAGAATGGAGACACACAGTGTTCAGAGACATACCAGGGGTCACATGGAATGGCAGATAAATAAATCCAGCTTCTATAGATGTCCATCACTTTATATAGTCTTTTGGACACAACCAGTGACGTGCTGTGTATTTTGCATCTCGACCAGTTTTTTCTGGCATTTCAGTGTATCTTAAATATTTAATAACACCAACAGCCCGAGACTTCCATTATAATACAGTTTTTTGTTCTCTTTAGTAAAGACACACACACACAGGTTGTTATGATGCGTATGGAGTACTCTGTGAATCCGAACCTATGCTATGCTATATGTTTCCCACAGTGCATTGCGTGGAAAGGCAGAGACGTCTTCCTGTGTGCCTCGTTACTCTCATTAGGTTTATCATGCGCTTCCTGATGGATGCTGGATGGTGTTTTTTTTTTTCAATTTCTCCCCTCTTTAGTGTGTTCGTAAGCGTTGCGATCTGACAGACGGATCGTCACAGACAGTTAACAGAGCACGCCATCGTGATCGTCTTTCTGCCTTAGTTCATCTTTATTCGAATCACCACAAAATGTATACGAATTTTAAGATATAAGGATTGTGTGAGTGGACAGAACTGTGCATGTGAGTGTGTTTATGTATGTATGCAAGTATTTGTTTTTAAAAATGTGATTTTCTTTTTTTGCATTATATAATAAACTGACAAGCTTGTGCTAATGTGTAGGTGTTTGTATTATTAAAGACCATTAAATCGGTGTCACACAGATGTAACAGTATGGGTTAGGACAGCTTAGCTTGAAGTTTATGGGGACGGCCATTTTGGATAAGAACTCTTTCCCCAGTCCTCTGGTATCGTTCTGCCATCCTACTCTGATTATTATAGTGTCCGGATGCTGTGGCCGTCTGCCAGATGCTGTATGTAAATATAACTCTAATCAGCAGCTGCAATTGAACTTGAAGGCCAAAGCTAAACATCTACCAGGTGGCCAACCAGGTAGAACTGTATAATATATGGAATAAAACACCTGGCCCATGATGTTACAATAAAATACTGAAGATTTACTAAAAATGTAAACACTCTTCACTTGTCTTTAATGTCACATTAAATGTCACAGTTTGACAGCCCAACTGTTATAAAGCACTGACACTGGAGACTCCTTTCATTTTTTTGCTGAAAACATCACATCAACGTCCATGTATAAACAATATGTTATTAGGACAAGTACGTTCATTATATATATTAAAACCACCTCTCCAACCTGTTATGGACTTCACATGACCTCTATGGTACCTGGTACAAAGACGTTATTAACAGATCCTTCTGTGGTATTGGACCAGACGGTCTAGCCTTCACACACACTCACACATCAGTGAGTCTTGGACCCTCATGACCCTGTCACTGGATCACTGGTTGTCCTTCCTTGGGCCACTCCTGATAAGTATTAACCACTGTATACTTGGGTCACACCCCACAAGACCTGCTGTTTTGGAGATGCTCTGACCCTGTCGTCTAGACCTCACAATTTGGTCCTTGTCAAAGAGACTCGGATGCTTATAAATGTCCTGACACATTCCACTGTAATGAGATAATCAAGTCTAGTCAACTCATTTTCTGATACCTTGTGTCTCTAATGCCTCATAAGAAAGACTTTTATTGTACTGAACAGGGAAACCTAACAAATTAATCCACAACTTCTGACCAATCAGATTTCATTATTCAGCCGTGCTGTGGTGCAACATGGACGTCCTCACTGTATTTCATGGTTATTGTTTCATTAGGAGCAGAGCTGGTAAAGTGGTTTTAAAAGTGTTTTTAAGAACTGTTTATTGCTCCGTATCTTGAGGAGGAAGTGAGTACTTCTAGATAAGAAGCGTATCGCAGGGTGTGTCTTACCTTGTTCAGGTCCTCTTATGTAAATCATGGTTACAACCTCTTTGTTTTTACTGGCTTCCAGAATCTCTTCTTGGTGCTCATCTCTGTATACATAATCACCATGGAGATGAATGACAAGGAAGAGAGATGCCGGGTCATCTTTGGACCTGGAGTGGCAGCAACAGGCTTTCATTTGACACACAGGATTTAATCAGGTGCACACTTACAGTAGTTCTGAAGTGAGCTTCAGGATGTACACCATAACATCAACACCACAAAACCACTGACAGGTGAAGTGAATAACACTGATTATCTGGGTACAGCGTCGCCTGTCAGGGCATTGTTGTATAAGGAGGAAAAATAAGCAAGTGTAAGACTCTGAGTGACTTTGACATGGGCCAAATCTAGACGACTGGGTCAGAGCATCTCCAAAACGGCAGATCTTGTGAGGTGTGTCTCAATATACAGTGGTTAATACCTGACAAAAGTGGTCGAAGGAAGGACAAGTGGCAAACCCACGACAAGGTCATGGGAGAACAGGACTCACTGATGTGTGGAGGTGAGGGCTAAACTGTCTAGTCCGATTACACAGAAGGTCCACAGAAGGACGTGTTTTTGTTCCGAGATCTTGTGGAATCAATACCTTGATGGGTTAAAGCTGTTTGCCTGGTGGTTTTAATGTTATGGGTGATCGGTGCATAGAAGTATAAATAATGTACTGTGAACAACTCCTTGCCTGTAATTAAGTGTCCTTGTGTTTCTGAAAGAGCTTTACGACCTTATTGCACCGTTTTAATGACCCAGCCCCGGTGTATTCCCGGGTCCAAAAGGCCACCTACCATCTGTGATATGTCAAATTAACACTGAGGTTCTGTCTCGTTCCTCCTGGAAGCTGCCTTTTTTTTTAACATTAATCACGCACTCGAGTTTCCTCTCTGTATCATATTGTCTATTATCACAATTTGACTGTGACGTCAACAAACCAAGAGCAGATAAACGCTTTTCTGCACGCTAGAGCAAAGTCAAAGTGCCATAAAGAGAACCACGTGTGTCTAAACCTCACATCAGATCTACATTGACGTCTTCCTCATTCCTGCCTTCCTGCTCCTTAACTGGGACACTTACAGCTTCTTCTTAGAAGTGATAACAGTTCGCGGACGTTGTTAGGTAGAGGAAAATTTCAAGAAGAAATACACACCATTACAAGAAGAAATAATGATCTCAGGAGTTTATTTATAGGTTTTATCACTAGGAGAATTAAGAAGTGTTCAATGTTCTGTGTTTAAACTCAGTTTAGTTTAGTTTAGTTTTAAATCGGTGTTCTGTATCAGGAGAAAGGTCTCAATGGTGGTGCTGAGCAAGGTACGTATTCATCTGTTTATTATCATTTTAATGTCGAATAATTAACTTATGACCATGTTTTGAATTATATGCCTTGAATAGTATAACTTTTATTATTAAAATTCATTTTGTCAAAAAAATCTATAAATGTTTAAGTCCAGACTGTACATTCTGTTCACAAAAATCTCATTGTGTCTGTCAACTTTTTGTTCGGTGAATATAATTACCTCGAGTTCACTTACATATCGCCAAACACACCAGTAACATCGTTGTGACATTTAATTACTTAATGACGCAAACAGAATGGTCTGGGCAACCAGTCTGTGCTACACCAATAAGGGTCCTTGGGCAAGACCCCTAACAGTATGTTGGCTTACCTGTAATACCAGGTATTGCTTGATAATATTTGTAAATTGCTCTGGATAAGAGTGTCTGCCAAATGCCGTAAATGCAGACGGCGATCCAATTTTAGATACGAGTTGTGGGGGATGGAGGAAATCTTTTAGGCCATGTCACCAACATGGCAGCCATCTTGTATCTAAAATTGCCTGCCAAACTACTTTCGTTTCATATGGGTGTTTGATTACTTTCAGTAATTAAAGTTCTGTGAGTTCAGTGGATTGTCACATGGCTTGCTGGGGGGGGGGAGGGGGGTGAGTGGAGGAAACTCACACTGACAGGGTAGGACGCAAATGCAGGGAAGTTTTAATGAGAACCTAAAGGCAGAAACATAACCAAACATGCACAAAGTAATATTGCGAACATTCAGATATATTTCATTTTATTTTTATTTAATTAGCCGCACTGAAACAGTCCCTGTGCTGGGCTTAAACAGTCTGAGCCATAAGCCCGGAAGCACAGCTCAGGTGCACGCCAGGAGACACATGAGCGGGAAGGGGGCGAAGCCTATTGCAATCATGACATTAATATAATAAGTTGCATTTTTTAGATTTGTTTGCACACATTTTTAAAGATATTTTATTTTAGTTAATTTTTTATGCTGTATTGCTATGATGTATTGTATGTTTGAAGATGGTGGTATGGTGGTTTGAAGAAATGGTTAGTGTGGTACAGTGGTAACATCATTGGGTTCCGATGTGAGAGACCTGGGTTTGATTCCCAATCTGGGCAGCCAGTCTGTGCTACACCAATAAGGGTCCTTGGGCAAGATCCCTAACACTATGTTGGCCTACCTGTAATACCTGTAACCTTGTAAGTCGCTCTGGATAAGAGCGTCTGCCAAATGCCGTAAATGTAAACGTAAGATGTAAATGCCTGTGTTAAATACATTGCTTGTCTCTAGGGTGATTATGTCTGGGTGGACTCCGGGATCACGGTCCCGATTGGGGCTCGGGTTAAAGTACTGGATGGCAAGCAGGTGCATCTGCTGGATGATGAGGGAAAGGTAAGGACATGCGGATGATCTAATGATCCGTGGTTTAACTATACATTTTACGATCTCCTTGCTCTATAATGTTCCATCCACACTACATTATCAGAGGTATGTACATGCAGCCGGTCAAAGCCCTTGGCTCAAAGTTTTATCACTTATCAGGTTTCAGGTTGCAAAACACCTCTACATTCAGTGGCTTTGAAATATTTCTAACTTCTAACACCTTTAGAATGATGTTCAGTGGCTGAAAGACCTGAGCATTGTGTTTTCACAGGCGGGGCATATCTATATGAGCTAAAGATCATTCGACTTGATGACTCAACATTTCTATCTCTGAAATGTGTAAATGTGTCCAAATCTCTATGGAATACATACAAAATTCCTATCTCTTACTGATTTGTGAATGGTTTTTAAACACACTTTAATTTTCCTCTTAACTAACTAAAACATAACTAATTTTCGAAAAATAGGCTCAATGATGACGCAAAACTTTAGGTACAGAACCTGCATGCTAAGTCAGCTAGCTAACTAACGATTATAGTTACATCACCAAGATACACACCAGTGATGTAAATATACATTTATATCTCTAAGATGTAAATTCAGACTTTTGCTAAAATCTCAGTGTTTGACTGAAACAGGCTACTTGTGGTTAGTGTGGTACAATGGTAACATCATTGGCTTCTATGTAAGGGACCTGGGTTTGATTCATGGTCTGGGCATCCAGTCTGTGTTACACCAATAAGGGTCCTTGGGCAAGACTATGTTGGCCTACCTGTAATATCTGTAACCTTGTAAGGCGCTCCAGATAAGTGCGTCTGCCAAATGACATAAATGTGATTTACAGTAAGTTGGAGCAAAGCAAACAACAAGCAGTGTCAACGGTTACAAATCCAGAACTGAACTTTCTGTTTGAATGTCATCTTTCATTTAAAGTTACTTATTATAGATATTGGTTTCCAAAAGCTTCATCTACAATGACTTTACATTCAAAAGTATTTAGCAATCTAGAAAATCCAGATGGCTACAATGCAAAGGCTAGCAGTTAGCGTTGTTTAATCCTGGACGGTCTAATAAGTACATAAATAATCCATAAAAACTGGTGTGTTTATCAGATGTAATCGGGTGGGGAAATTGGTGTGATGTTGAATCCTATGCGAGTTCAGGGTGTCAAAAGAGTGAAAAGAAAAAAAAAATTGGGTTGTTCATCATTTAACTACAGGTCCAAATACAATGTGAGTTATACCTCCAAGGAAAATTTTAAGATACAAAATAGATTTGTATAGTTAGAAATTTATAGATTTATAGATTTGTATAGTCTAAAATTTTACATTGTGAATCAGTCAGGTGACATAATGTGGGGTCATGACCCATACGTTGTAAAGTTTTCTTGTAACTTGAAGCGTCATTCAGACGGTTGGTTTGGTTTGTCGACTTGCATGCTTTCTTACAACCTTCCCCAGTCTCCCTTAAACAGTTAGGTATTAATCGATTTCCGTTAATGTCTAAATGTTGCCATGGTTACTATGGACACTTTTCCCTCAAACAAATGTACTCACTGTGTTCTTTTACCAGAGGTAAGAGAAAGTCAGGTGTTTTATAAACGCTGAGCTATTTATTTATATTTTAAAATATATGCACTGATCAGCCATAACATTAACATGGCTGAACATTAACAGGTGAATAACACTGATCATCTTATTACAGTGTCACCTATCAGGGGGTTAGATATATTAGACAGGAAGTGAACAGTTTGTTTTAAAATTTGATATGTTTAAGGCAGGAAAAATGGCTAAATGTAAGGATCTGAGTGACTTTGGCAAGGACCAAATTGTTATGTCTAGACGACTGAGTCAGATCATCTACAAATGGTTAATATCTACCAAATGTGGTCCAAAGACGGACAACCGGTGGCAGGTCATGGAGGCCCAGGGATCACTGATGTGTGAGGGGGGGAGAAGGCTAGACTGTCTGGCCCGATCCACAGAAGGATCTGTCTCGAATGTCTTGGTCCTGTGGAGTTTATGCCTCAATGGGTCTGCTGTTTTGGCAGGTATGTTATGGCTGATCAGTGTGTACAGTATAATATACTTGGATTGGTGAAGTGATATATTGTTGGCTATTTTGCTGATACATTCTGTGGTATATTGCATTTATTGGTGTATCTAGTAATAAAACTCAAATATAAACCGCACTTAGGCTTGTAGGTGTGTGTGTGTGTGTATGTGTGTGTGTGTGTGTGTGTGTGTGTGTGTGTATATGATACAGTAGATGTCTGGTATGTACTTCATGTGGCCTTTGGGGTACTTATTCAGTGTACTTGGTTGTTTTGCTGTTACTGATATAATGAGAAATTATGCTGTATGTGTTTATAGCGGTATTGTGTGTTCTAGAGATTTATTATACACTGTGTTTAAGAGGGCTCTGATGATTCACTGAATTGCCAGAAAAAACGGTACACCATTCTAATGCTGTAGGTCCTAAACAGGCTTGTGTAAATGTTCTATAGGTAATAAACACCAGACTTCCTGCAGAACACTCCACAATTCTGTTATATTCTGAGGTGTAGGATTTCTGTGATCCACAGCGTGTTACATGGCATCCCATGTGTGTTCAATAATATGGAGATCTAGTGACGGGTGCTAATGACAAAACCCCAAACTCAGATGAGTGTTGCTCTAACTATAATTTGGTGTCTCTAGACGTGTGTGATAGTGCTTTGTCCTGTTAGAAGAGGACAAACCCATCAGAATGAATGCATATATTGTTGAACATTGGAACATTTGCAAGACTCTCACAAATATTATAGAAGCTATAAACAGCTCTAAACAAATATATTGGACGTAACATGGTCACAAAACACTGACACTGGAGACTCCTTCCATAAACATTAAAGAAAATGTTTCCTTACAGGATCAGTTTATGTGGCATGTCTGCAGTACACATTCCTGTAAATAAGCTGTTACTATAGAAACAATAAGGTTTTATATACATCATATAAAAACAGATTAATATACCCAGATCAGCCAGAGCATTAAAACCAGAAACCAACCTCGCCACAAGTGAAAAGAATAACATTTAATTATCTCATTACAATGGCACCTGTCAATGGCTGGGATATATTAGACAGCAAGTGAACAGTTCTCAAATCTGACGTGTTTAAAGCAGGACAAATGGGCAAGTATAAAGATCTGAGTGATTTTGACAAGGGCCAAATTGTAATGTCTAGACGACTGGGTCTGAGCATCTCCAAAACAGCAGGCCTTGTGGGTGTGTCCCAGTATACAGTGGTTATAGCACCTACCAAAAGTGGTCCAATAAAGGACAACCAGTGAACCAGTGACATAGGAGTCCAAGAATCACTGAGGTGCTTGAGGTGGAAGGTCCGATCCATGAAGATTCATGTTTCTTGATGCCAGATACCACAGAACACCTTCAGAGGTCTTGTGGAGTCCATGCCTCAATGGGTCAGAGCTGTTGTTCTTCATTTTATGGTTGATTGGTGTATGTTAGATATGGTTTGCTTTCTGCACTGTAGTGTTTTATATTTGCTTTCTATAATGACTGTCTGTTTCTGCTGTGTTCAGGAGCTGCATGTGGCGGAGAGCGAGCAGGCTTCTCTCAAACTCATGCACCCTACATCTGTGGAGGGAGTGGACGATATGATCAAACTGGGTGATCTGACCGAGGCTGGCGTACTCAGGAACCTGCTGATCCGACACAAACAGGGCATCATCTATGTAAGCACTCATTCATCATCTTAATAATTACAACCATTGTAGTGATGGCACTCATCTAGACGAGATGCCAGGTTATGACGAGTGTATTGTTTCATTGTTATCTGGTTCAGTATGTGGTGTTTTGGTGGACATATTGTTTAAGACAGTCAGTCAGTTAATCATTGTCCTATCTGCTTAGTCTGTCAGGGTCGCGGTTTATCCACCAGGAATCACTGGAAAACATAGTTACAGCTTGTCCTCTGGCTGTTACAAAGCGCTGGGACTGGAGACTCCTTCCATACGTAATAAATAAATAAAACAAATATTCCCCAACAGAAAACGTCACCATATCAGTGATGGCGCACCTCTTTTAATCTAATTATTACTAGACTTTGATTACACCATATGAGTCTCTGTGGTCTGTTACTATAGAAACAATAACATATTAAAGCAACTGCAATAATATTATTATTAATATCTAATCAGATCCAATACGAATGCAGAATTCAGCGTCACTAAGGTGTAACATTGTAACTTTGATGACACATGTGATAGAGGAGCAGGGTGGAGAGAAAGTCTTTAAACTCCTGAATCATCCCTGACCTCTGCCTTCATTTTATATTCAGGGACTTCCTGTTTATTCCAGTTTACTGAATAAAAAACTTTAAGCCTGAAAATATGGAAAAATATATGGAAAATAGAGCATTTTGGTTTTACTCGACTTGATGTGAAGAAATTGATATCACTAAAGTTACAGGATTTAATACTAATTCACTTAATCATAATCTGCCTCAAATATCCTGGAGTAAAACACCAACTAGTCCAACATGTATTCCAGTTTTACTGTCATATAATAAGGCTGATATTATTCCAATTTTATTCTGATTGTATCCCAAAGACTGACAGTATTTAGATTTTATTTATTATGATTATTATGTGGGACAGCTGCTATGTAGGCTTGTGGTTAAGAAACCAGCCTTGGTACCCAGAAGACTGTTTGATTCCCAAGGCACTTAACCCCCAGCTGTTCCCCAAGTGCCGTAGATGGGGTTGCCCCATACTCCAGGCACGTGTTTTCACTTCCCTCGAGTGTGTGTGCCCTCGACTGCACTGATGGGTTAATGCGAGGTCAAATTCCTCTGTGTCTAAGCAAAGTGGTTCACTTTTATTTGAATTGTTTTCCAAAAAAGGGCTGATTGTTTCCATTATAATAATAAATATCATTAGTAGTAGTATAGTAGTGCTTAGTCTAGATGGTTGCTCAGAGAATGTTAGTAGTGTTGCTGGATCGTACTTATTTCACGACTTGATTCATTGACTTTTGTCCTGTTTCCATCTCTCAGACATACATCGGCTCAGTGCTGGTAGCCGTGAACCCATATCAGCTGCTGCCCATATACACGGCAGATCAGGTGCATCTGTACCACAAACGTCGTCTGGGTGAACTGCCCCCCCACGTCTTCGCCATCGCAGACTCCTGCTACTACAACATGCTGCGAAACCAGCATAACCAGTGCTGCATCATCAGGTGAGCAGGAGAACTCTTGACCATGAGAATTGACTCTGCCTTCGTTTATAGCTCCTGTGGTTAAAAGGGTAAATAATCATTAAAAAAATCATAAAAAGTGAAGCAGGTGGGTTGATGTGTGAGAGGCAGATTTTACAGTCTCAGTCATTGCAGTTTATTGCTGTCAGCTTTTAGTTCAGTGTAATGTGAGATCACCACCTAGGCCACGCCTCTTAGTGTTTGAAGGCGGAGTTATGGTGGGAAACTGGAGCTTTTGTTAATATGCTTTGTCCAAAATTGTGCCATATTTTTGTTCTGTAACTGTAAAACTTTCACAACATGTAATTTAGTGAACATTATTGACAGAAATATATCATTTATCTACTTTTATATATATTGATACTGATTATTTTAGTTCAATAATTCTATTATATGTCTGCATATGTATATGTATTGCCTTATATAAAATTACAGCAATTTTTAAAAAGCTTTCAGTATTTAATTATTACATTACAAATGACACCAAACACACTTAATATTAGCACCACCTGCCAGAACAGTTCTGACCCGAGTCATGGACTCCACAAGGTGTTCTGTGGTCTCTGTGGCATCAAGACTTTAGTAACAGATCCTTCTGTGGATCTTCTGTGGAACCGGACCAGACGGTCTAGTCTTCACCCAACACACATCAGTGAGTCTTGGTCTCCCATGATCCTGTCACTGGTCAACCAGTTGTCCTTCCTTGGATCACTATTGGTAGGCATTAACCACTGTATACTGGGACACACCCTACAAGATCTGCTGTTTTGGAGATGTTCTGACCCTGTCAGCTAGACATCACAATTTGCTCCTTGCCAAAGTCACTTAGACTCTCACACTTGCCAGTTTTCTGCCTCTAACACAACAACTTTGAGAACTGACTGTTCATTTGCTCTCTAATATATCCCACCTCTTCACAGGTGCCACTGTAATGAGATAATCAATGTTATTCACTTCTCCTGCCAGTGGTTTAGTGGTGTTAATGTTATGGCTGAATGATGTATTGTACAGTCATTTTCTGGAACAAATATCTAGATATGTTGGTTTTGATGCCCTTTTTTTTTGAACAAGAAACAAGTGGGGTTTTTTTCCCCAGGAACATTTCTATACAAAAATTAAAAAGGTAAATGAGTGTAAATATATGCTAATCTTTGCAATCAGGAGAACACTGTGGACTTTCTTCCTTTAAACTGTTCCTGTACTGTGTTTGTGCACTAGTGGGGAGTCAGGAGCAGGAAAGACGGAAAGTACGAAGCTGATCCTGCAGTTTCTGGCAGCCGTGAGTGGTCAGCACTCCTGGATTGAGCAGCAGATTCTGCAGGCAAACCCTGTGCTGGAGGGTAAAGTGTCCATTTTCAACACAACCTAACAAAACATTATCAGGTTTAGTTATGATCAGCAGCACTGTGTTCTCTATAGCTGTTGTGTTTCCAGGTGACCATCTCAGATTTTAATGAAAATCTGAACCTTGTAGGGAGTAATGAATACCCACGAAATCTTGGGGCGAAATTCTCATTATTTCTAGAGTTATGTAATCTTTAAATTTAGGCTCCATGCCCCATTTTCAAACTCTGGATTTGCAGCTATAATCCATAAGGGTCATTTTTAAGGGTCATATCTTCATTTCTAAACATGATACAAAGCTAAAATAAAATAAAAGCTGTAATAAATCTTATTACATTAAAGTAATCGTAAATGACCTTCCTGCAGCTTTCGGTAACGCCAAAACTATACGCAACGACAACTCCAGCCGCTTCGGGAAGTACGTGGAGATCTTCTTTAATAAAGACGGCGTGATTGAAGGAGCTCGCATGGAGCAGTACCTGCTGGAGAAATCTCGTGTCTGTCATCAGGTGAGAACCGTCACCAAAAATACACAACTGTTACACATCAGTTCAGTCCAGATCTATTCAGACTGCTTTACTCTACATGTGTTTTCCACAGGCCCCTATGGAGAGAAACTACCACATTTTCTACTGCCTTCTCGCGGGGATGCCTAAAGAGCATAAAAACGTCCTTTCACTGGGTGATGCAACCCAGTTCAACTATCTCACCGAGGTCTGAAGCTCTGAAACACTACAGCAAATCATTTTAAATGGAGTCAAGTAGCCAAAACATTCAAGGTGTCTGTAGACATAATGCTAATGTAGCTAAAAAGCAAATAGAACTCATAGCTACCAGTTTAGCATGCCTGAAACTCCTGATTGGCTAAAAGTAAAGTGATTTAAAATACAGTTTGATGACACCGACAAGTAAGGCATTGTTTAATTAAGTTAACATTAGCTAATTACACGTCGAAAACCCTGACATTATTCAAATTATGTAGATTTCTTTCATGCGACATAATTGATACATTCTGACTAGCATTCATTCCAAACTTAACTACTAGTACTGCTAATTTTTGTGTAAAGCTAGTCAGCTATTGTATGTGAAGTGTAAAGAAGTATAATCACAGCAAAGCTTTTAAAATGTGTAATATTTCTTTTAAACAAATTTGAATTAAAAAAAACATTGTGTCAGAGACTTCATAGGAACCACGTTAGCTAGTTAATTATAACATAACTACAAAAACTTCTTTACAAAAATGTGTTTGATTAAATAGTAACTTATTAGCATTTATATTTTGTCACAATTCTCACTTATTTCTTCCAAAATGCTCAGAGGTTTTTTTTTTTGATGATCATCTCAGGGAAGCTGTTCCACATGTGATGGACGAGACGATGCAGAAGATTTCGGCCTCATCCGCACTGCTCTGAAAGTCCTCACCTTCACCGACAGAGAATGTTGGGATATATTTAAATTATTGGCGGCTATTCTTCACCTAGGCAACGTCGGGTTTGAAGGTGAGTCACAGTGTTGGGTCAGGATTTAGTAATAATCAGTGAATTAAAATGGCAGCATGTGTAATGACTTGGTGTTTTGTAGCCGGCACGGTGAATAACATGGACTCGTGTGAAGTTTTATCATCGGACCATTTCACTGCTGCTGCTCAATTGTTAGAGGTAATGTATGAGTTTTGTCCTTATCCTTATCCTTAATTTTTGTTTGTGTAAATAGCTAATAAAAAAAAAAAAAAAAAAAAAAAAAAAATA
>JAOVVF010000048.1:22017897-22049409 GCA_028565595.1 Duopalatinus emarginatus
GTAGTGTGTTACAAAAGCAGAAACAGTAAATATTTTTACGGTTTATTATTATTATTATTATTATTATTATTATTATTTTATGTATTTATTTAGTTTAATAATTGAGAATATTGAGAAAATAAAATGACTTTAGTAGTGTGCTACGAAAGCAGCACACAGTAAATATTTTTACGGTTTATTATTATTATTATTATTATTATTATTATTTTATGTATTTATTTAGTTTAAATATCTAATTGTTTGACAATTTGTTTTAGCTGTGAGCATTTGTTTGACACTAGACACAGCAAACTGCCCCATTCACATTAGTGTTCATTTTGACTAAATCAGATTCGGCTTCTCCTCAATTTTTCATTTGTTTGTTTGTTGAAGCATCAACAGAGTTTCGCTTTTGTCCTAAGGCATATTTTATTTTGCTTGACCATAACCACAACCTGTGGATAGCTTAAGCTGCGCACCCATTCTGCTTTTCCTTCAGGAATTATTCATTCTGCTTTTCCTTATTATTATTATTCTTATTATTATTCTTATTATTATTATTATTATTATTATTATTATTATTATTATTATTATTATTATTAATAGTAGTAGTAGTAGTAGTAGTATCATCATCATCATCTTGAATATTGCCACTGCTTCTGCTCCTTTGGTTTTAAAGATATCAACACTGCTCCACCTCTGACACATCTGGTCTGATCTGAAGAAGGGTGTCCTTCTGCTACACTTATTTATACACTCCCTTTCTCCCTATTTATTTCAGTGCATTTTAATTCGGTCACCTCTCAATCTGTAATCACCTGGGAACACCTGGACCCATCATCCGTCTATCCTTCATTCTTTTCCGAACAGATACAGTGGATGATAACTTCAGCATTCTAGTTTAGTCTGTCTAGAAAACATCTCCATCTCCTCAGTTTTACATTATATGGAGTGGCTGCCATACGCTGTGTCACTGTGAATTATCTTCTACTACAGAAGTGCTAACATATCCATTGCACAGGTGTGCCAAAATCAGTTCTGGAATAGGTGAAACGTTATGCACAGTGTTGTGGTGTTAACAGAGGCGGTGGTTCTGGTGGGTCTTCTGCTGCATCCTGTATTGAATGTGTATGAGATTTTTGCCAGAATTCTAGCCAGACACCACAAGTCACAATCATTAAGCTCCCGTGGACGGCCACTCACCCCCACTGTTATGCCTCGTTCAGACTCTGATAATTCACATCATCTTGCCATGAGCATGCTGGTCAGTGTTCGACCTCACTCACAAGATAACACCTCACAACTTATACAGGTGTAAGCATTCCCACTTCATAATTTACTTTATTAGGCATGTCAGTGTAGAACAGGTCTATTAACATAAATCTGTCAGAGCTGCACTGAAATGCAAATGAATTTTGCAAATGAATCAACATTTCCTGACCAGTCAGACTCCAGAATTCACCAGCAGTGCAGACGTGTGATATGTTGCAGGGCAATCTGCAGTGCAACTCTAATGATGCTTTAATGAACTTTCCTGTGAGATGCATCACATGATGTGATCTTTCTGCACCATGTCTCCTGATACAGGGCTCGTATATAAACTCCGGGACCAATCCTGACACTGTAAAAGCAGAAGTGGTCGGGTACGCCCGTCTCCACTGGACCATCTACTTCTCAAAGTTTTTCGAGGCCACAGTGAATTTAGGTAAATGATCTCTGCTGTGCATTTACACCTGTAGAGTAACTCCGCAGTCTTTAACATTGAGGTGCTGATTATATTTCTAGCTCCAGCTCAAGGTCCCAGTTTACCTGAAGAAAAGTTAGTGGTGGCTGTTAACTGGGAGGGCATCTCCTTTCAGGAGGGAAAAGAGAGAAGTCTTCTGAAGATCTCTTACCCTGAGATGACAGGGGTCCAGATTGTCAGGTCTGTCTTTTGGTTTTTGTACCTTCTTGAATTAGGTTATGCAAGAGGAGAACCTGAAAATATGGTCCGGAAATATGCTAATATGATGCTGTCTGAACCGTATTCCCATTGGTTTTCCCATTGAAATACACTGATTTCCTCTCACTTTGAATCCCAGCCAATCAGCAGGCTAGCGCTGTGAAGACATCTTCAGTCAGTGATCTTCACAGAACGTTCATGAAGCAGCATAAGACCTATATAGCGACACCTCTATTTAGTTCACTTGTATATATTTGGGTTTCTTCCTGCAGTGAGGATCGGATGGAAGAGGTGATGTGCATCTCCACGCTGAGAGGCGAGTATAAGCTGTTAGCAAATAATACTCAGAGCATGCTGGACCTGCTGTCTACATTCCTCAACGGTCTAAAGGAGCGCTCCGTCTATGCCGTGGCTTTACAGGACTGCAGCAGACAAGGTGCACACACACACACACACACACACACATACACACACACACACACTGTGTCTGAACTCAACTAAAACTAGTACTCCTCCAAATAACTAAAGGTTAATTTTAATCGTCTACACCTTTTGTGTCAAACTCAAGCCCGCCATGTCATTTTATGTGGCCCGCGAGAGCTTAAATGGTGTATGTCAAAAATAAGTCTATGCTACTTTAAAGTGTATATTTAAAGCATATAAAGTACATTTCCCACAATACATTGCGTTACCTATTACGGATTATATCGATTACATTACCCGCAAAGTGACAGCATCCCGCCAGTGGATTATAGTGTATACACATCAGCGTTCAATGACAGCGGTTTTTCCCAACATGTGGTACAAATGATCCCAAAACGTCCAAGAAGAGAAAAATTGATACAGATGGAAGGCAGTTTTAAGAAAGATGGCAAAGCGAATACATGTTTGTGCTTCAAGGGGGAAACCAGTATGTCTTTTGTGTTATGAGGCCGTGTCAGTTATCAAAGAGTACGATATAACGTCAACATGTTGGCCTGTTGAGGGCAACTATAATGCTGATATGGCCCTTGGTGAAAATGAGTTTGACACCCCTGATCTACACACTTCCCTCTATAGATGACGAAACGTTCCTGAACTGTAAAAAGGGAGATCTCATTAACATCATGAGAGACGGAGAGTATGCTCCTGAGGGAGGCTGGATTAACGGGAGGAATGACAGAACCGGACAAAGCGGAGCCGTTTCTACAGACGCCGTCACCGTCCTGCCGACGCTGAGTAGACCCTCCGATTACATACTGGTACCTATTTTGACTCCTTTTCTTTAATGGGTCAACACCTGTATCGTGTGTCATAAACAGTTTGTCATGACAGATTATATCCATTGGTGGAACAATAAGACCATGCCTATGTCACATGCGTACACTAATGTGACACTGAAGTGAGTTGTTTTTGTGTTACACCACCATCTTTAGGACCTGTTGAACCCGAAGCAGACGAAACCGGTGCTGACGGCTCCACAAAAGGAGGAACTGAGCACAGAAAGAGTGGCTCATATTTCACTCAAAGAGTTCGCCTATGATTACTTCAGGTCTTAAATCTGCCTCTGTTGTATTTAATAGTCTTAGAAGTCACAGTCTGGTGGCTGGTGATCCACAGTGAGATCAATGATCTGCTTTATTCAATACGATACCATTTTTTAGTTGTTTCAGTAGAATGTTGGTGTCATGATTTACAGGGAGCCGGGTAAGGAAGTCGGACGTCAGGGTAAAGGCAGGACACAAGAGAAACTGTGGGTCCGATCAAGAGAACCGCTCAAACAGCCACTACTGAAGAGCCTGCAGAAGAACTCCGAGCTCAGCAACCTGGCCTGCATCTCCTTCACTGATATCCTTCCTGACCACTAAAACATTTACGCTCGTTCATACTCACCAGAGAAACCCTAACGCACTTTAGTACGCACTTCGTAGTGAAAGGATTCTCAAGTTTATAGTTCACTGTACTGTAGGTCTGAGCGGCTTTTCCATTATAGGACTTTAGACATTATTAACTAAACAGAAATATCAGATTGAGTGTGTTTGTAGTTTGTAGAGGTGTGGTCACATAAGACTCTGGGGTTATAAGAAAGTAGGGCCACAAGAACATAGGGACATATGAATTTAACAACATGATATAGGGCTGTGAAAACATGGTGTTCTGGAAATATAGGACTGTGGAATTATAGGGACCATAGAAATATGAGTTTCTGGAAATACAGGACCAAGGAAATATAGTGCTCTAGGATTATAGGACCATGAAATCATAGGGCTCTAGGAATATAACATACAGCTGTGGGAATGTAGGACCATTGACTCATGGAAACAGACGGGTTGGGATTATAGGACCGTGGAATCATAGGATCCAGAGAATATAGGACCATGTAATTATAAGGCTCTGGAATTATATAGGACCATGTAAACAGAGGGCTTTGGGAACACAGGGCTCTGGGATTATAGGACCATGTTACCTTAAACCTCTCTGACGTATCTCCAAATTGGGACATTAGAGTTTAGATACATACAGAAATTGGAGAAATGGGGAGAGAAAAAAAACAACATGGATTTTTTTTATCCCCATTTATCTCAAGTGATATTAACGTTACTGTTTAGTTACCAGATTCAGAACCACAACCACCTCGAAACCACCTCTTTAAATCGGCAAATAATAATAGTTTTTGGTTACTGTGGTACGTTTTAGGTCTTTTCTTTAACATTTCTGTACCTATTCTCAAGTATATGGGTGACTATCCCATCAAAAACTCAAGGAATCCTGTGGAGCTGACAGACCAGATCTATGGACCTGCATTTCAGCACCCTGAACTCAGAGATGAAGTTTACTGCCAGATCATGAAGCAGCTCACCAACAACAACAACGGGTCAGTCGAAAAATAAAGAGATACATATATATTTGATTTAAATCTCCCAAACACTAGAACATGACGTGTTAATAGCTAGAACACAAATGTATTATCTATTACCCATAACGCACTGTGAGCTGCAAGCTACAAATTAAACATTAAAATAATTATATTAAAAGTCATGTGTGTTTAGTATTTAGTAATATCTTTTAATTTTTAAATATAAAAACTATTCTACCGTTCATATAATTTTTGTGTGTTCCTGTTTTTTTGCCTCACAGGGTGAGTAATGAACGAGGCTGGCAGCTATTGTGGCTTTGTTGTGGACTTTTTCCTCCCAGTCATGCTTTGTTAAGACACACCCAACGGTTCATAGAGTCCAGACCCAGAGAGCCTCTTTCAGCCACCTGTCTGCAGAGACTCCAGGGGATGCTCAGGTAAGTCACCAGTACGCCACAGGAACCTAAACTGAGCTCAGATGTATCACCAGTCACCTGAATGGTTAATAAGTATAATGTTAACTGGTTATGGATGAAATCTCACCCTGTGCACATGCACACCATTGGTCATTACATTAAAACCAATGACAGATGACGTGAATAAAATTAATTAGGCAGCAAGTCAGATCTCAAAGTTGATGTGTTGGAAGCAGAAAAAATGAGGACGTGTAAGGATCTGAGTGATTGTGATGTCTAGACGACTGGGTCAGATCATCTCCAAACCAGCAAGCCTTTTGGAGTGTGTCCCAGTATATAGTGGCTAATACATGCCAGATGTGGTCCAAGGAAGGACAACCAGTCAACCAGTGACAGGGTCATGGCAGACCAAGAATGTTTAGGCAGGCAGTGTTGATGTTAAGGCTGACTGGTGTATATATATATATATATATATGTATATGAACTGCATTCAGTAAACAAACTGCTCCATTTGTGGTTGCCGTCTTTTTTTTATTTTCACAGAATTGAACCCAGAACAATGGCACCTCATAATGTTGAAGTGGACGCCATCCAGCAAAACAGCTCCCAGATCTTCCAAAAAGTTCATTTCCCTGATAATACAACAGAGGTACAGAAACAGCCACTTATCTCTGGAATGATATTATTTCACGTCTACTTTCCCATAACTCACATTTATATATTTTTTTAAATTTAGCTCTATGAAGTGACCACCACGACAAGGATCCGTGATCTGTGTCGCAGTATTGCCAATAATCTGATGCTCTCTTCTCCCGATGGCTACAGTCTGTTCATTAAAACCGCAAACAAGGTTTGAGATTATGATGTTTTGACTTTTTTTACACATGACTGTTTTAGCAGATTCATTAATACATCTAAACCCTTAATAATACAACTTTTTATATAGCGGTTTTGTTTTATGTAGCGCCATTTTTTGGCAGATAAAAGTCAATCTTGTTAACTTTGCAGATAGTCAAGGGTCATAACTTATCCTCAAAGTTTGAGCCCTACACAGAATCTGGGATTAGCAATAAATTGCAAGCTGCAATTACCAGGGTCTATGCACCATTTCCAAATAGTGAACCAATTTGTTTATCATTCATGGAAGGAGTCTCCAGTGTCAGCACTTTGTAAAATCAAGCTGTATTTTTTCCAGCATCTGTAATGTACGTGAGAACAGAAACTAACTTGTAACTTGTTCCACAACATTAAATAGAAACATACTACTACATAGACATATGAATTGGTCAGTTGCTATGGTAAAAGAGGAATAAAACACTTGAGGTTGTTGGAAAACCCTATCACACTGCTACATTTGAGATGGTAGTATGCTAGTTATTAAAAAGGCTTATAAGCAACTACAATTGGAAGCCCAGCTTTTCTACATGAATGTACACCGATCAGCCATAATAATAACACCACAAACCCACCAACTGGTGAAGTCAATAACATTGATTATCTCATTACAGTGACACCTGTCAAAGCGGTGGGAAGTATATTAGACATCAAGTAAACAGTCAGTTCTCAAAGTTGTGTTGGAAGCATGAAAAATAGGCAAGTGTGAGAATGTGAGTGATTTTAACAAGGACCAGATTGTGATGTCTAGACGACTGGGTCAGCTCATCTCCAAAACAGCAAGTCTTGTGGGATGTGTCCCAGTATACAGTGGTTAGTACCTACTAAAAGTGGTCCAAGGAAGGACAACCAGTGAACCAGCACCAGGATCAAGGACTCCCAAGATTTACTGATGTGTGTGGGGCTAAAGGTTAGACCATCTGATTTCTAAGATCTTTATGCCAGATACCACAGAAGACCTTCAGAGGTCTTGTGGAGTCCACACCTTCAGAGCCAGAGTCAGAGCCGTTTAGGGAGCTGGTGTTAATATTATGGCTGAAATGGGTGTAATTGAGATGAACATTCGGGTGTAAATGAAGGCTTTCGTGATATTCCTGTTTTCAGAAGAAATTCTGTGTACTGAAAAAGTCCTGTCACTTGATTTCAGGTCGTGAGCATGAACGATCAGCAGTACTACTTCGACAGCCTGAGGGAGCTCACAGATGCTCCCAAGAAAGGAAAGAAAGCCAAAGAGGGTGAGTTTTATAGAGACTGTGGAAAAACTGCATGGATGATGCAGTATAAAACCTTAGAATGGGCTAAAGGACAGTTGTTTTTTTACACTACTTTCTGTTTAAAGATATTTTTATAGTTATTCTAGTTTGTGAAATCATTGTGTGTAATTATGGCAGGACATTAGGACAATACTACATACATACTGAGATAAATTGTTACAAAGGATGTGTGCAGCTAGTTGGATGAGTAGGGTATATACTTATATTTTTTTTTTTATGGATTTTTTTGATTACTATTTTTATATTTTTTATTTATTCAGTATTAAAAAATATATATAGTATCACACCGATCCACCATAACATTAACACCACCTGACAAAACATCTCTGACCCATCATAGCAAGGACTCCACAATCCTCTAAATGTGTTCTTGTCGTGAAGGTGTCCAAGACATAAGTAACAGATCCTTCTATGGATCTGCTGTAGGATCGGACCAGACGGTCTAATCTTCGGTCTCACACACATCATCGAGTCTTGGTCTTTGATGACCATGTCACATCACTTTTGGTAGGTATGACCCACTGTATACTGGGACACACTCCACAAAGACCTGCTGCTTTAGATATGATCTGACCCAGTCATCTAGACATCACAGTTTGGTCTTTTCTAAAGTCACTCAGAAAAATTAAAATCACTCTTGCCCATTATACCTGCTTTCAACACATCGACATCAAAAACCATCTTTTCACTTCCTGCCTAATATATCCTACCCCTTGACAGGTGCAACTGTACTTGTAGTGACTTTGACAGTTTGAACTGTGATGTCTAGACGACTTGGTCAGATCATATTTACAACAGCAGGACTTTGTGGAGTGTCTCGCAGTATACAGTGGTTAATACCTACCAAAAGTGGTCCAACCAGTCATGGGAGACCAAGATTCACTGATTAATGTGGGGGTGAAGGCTAGACCGTCTGGTCTGATCCTACGAAAGAAGGAGCTGTTATTAATGTCTTGGTTCCACATACTACAGAACACCTACAGAGGACTCACTGACTCAGAGGTGTTTTGGAGGCTGTTTAGACGGGTGGTGTTACTGTTATGGCTGATCTGTTTACACTGAACACATCATCCAGTCCTAATGTTTAAAGCAGAACAATATTCACGGTTTTTAAAAATCACATTATGTAAAACATTTGTTCCGCAAATCTCTAAATTATTGATTTTTTTTATGTTTATATATAGCACCTCAGACGACTGTTCCTTATCTGGTGCTGTACATGAGGAAGCTGTGGTTTAATGTGATTCCTGGGAAAGACCTGAAGGCTGACCTCATGTTCCACTTTCCTCAGGTGAGTTTATTACTTTCTCAGTTATACACAGGAAACTCAAATCCTGTTATCTAATAGAGTTATTTATTATAGGCGTGCTATACAATATCTTTTTTCTCTCTCTTGGTGATGAGTACATTGAGAATCTTGTTAGTATTGAACACTTGTGGAAAAAACTTTAAAATTTTAAATGTTTACCTAGACTTTTGCATGTGTTGTTACTATAGCAACTAGCATGAATTTGTAAAGTAATATAGTTTGCTCTGAACACACTTGCCCGTGGTGTTGGGGCAGCCCCATCCATAGCATTTGGGTAACAGTTGGGGGTTTGGGTGCCTTGCTTAGGGGCACTTCAGTCGTGTCATGTCAAGGGATAAAATTTCTAATAATTCTATAAATGTATAACCCTTTTCATTATTTTCTGTAAAGCTGCTTTGAGACAATGTTCATTGTTAAAAGCGCTATGCAAATAAAATTGAATTAAATTGAATTAAATGTCAGTTGCGGGGATCAAACTGGCAACCCTCCAAAAACAAGGCTGGTTCCCCAACCACAAGGCTGCTGCTGCCCTGCTTAAATCGGGACTGGATCCATTTTTTTCTGATATCTGATCAGCTATTTTCACTGGTATCGGCCCGTTGCTGATCTTTGGTATCAGTGGTTTCTCTAATTATACATTTTGCGTGAGTTTGTTTACTTTTAATCAGAAAGACTTTCTGTCTCAGAATGCCCTGACGGCCTCGTCATTGGCTGTGCATGATCTCTGAACATTGTCCTGGTGTGTTGTGTTTGTTCAGGAGTTGCCGAAGTACCTGCGTGGTTATCACAATGTGGAGAAGGAGGATCTGATCAATCTGGCTGGACTTCTGTTCAGGGTGCGAGTGGACGCAGACCGATCCCAGTTTGTCATGATACCCAAAATGATGAAAGACCTTGTACCTGCTGATCAGCACAAGATCATGTCCACTGAGGACTGGAAAAAGGTTCACAATACACACACACAGACACACACAATACACTGCTGCATAAATTCACTGCAGTGTTATAAGTCTGACTGTCTGTCCTTTTGTCTGTATTAATGCCTGACTGTCTACCAGCCTCACTATCCAAATTTAAAACATGTGTGTGGGTGTGTGTTACAGAACATAATCAGTGTGTACAATAAGCAGGCGGGAATCACAGTGGAAGAGGCTAAAGTCCGCTTTCTGAAGGTCATCGCACAGTGGTCCACATTCGGCTGTGCTTTCTTTGAAGTGAAGGTAAAAAAAATTATACTACTACAAACAGACCTAATAAAAAATATATTGAATTAGTTGTAATGGGAGGCCACACTTCTGACAGACACTAAGGTCACACCTTTATTGACTCAGACTGACTATTTAAATGAGGCTAATGTGTGAATCTGTGAATTAATAATGATCTTTTTTTACGCTTAACAGCAAACATCTGATCGTTCATATCCCAATATCATCACCATCGCCATTAGCAAACAAGGAGTGAGTCTCATCGACCCCAAAACCAAGGTAACAAGCCTGCAGTCTGCCAGTGATAGTGTGGTCAAAATATCACATGGATCAAATCCCACAGGCGTCGTTTCAGCCTGTCTAAAACAGCTCTTTCCAAATGCACAGTTTCAGTGCCTGTTGCTTTAAATTATAATGAGTCCTGTATAAAAATTTCTATAATGTTTCTATTTCTCATTATATGTTAATGAGTACATTTAAGGGTTTTTGATCAAAAAGAGAAAAAGAAATCTCTGCTCGACACTACAGGAGTGTGTTCAATCCTACATGAA
This sequence comes from Duopalatinus emarginatus, assembly GCA_028565595.1. Taxonomy (NCBI): domain Eukaryota; kingdom Metazoa; phylum Chordata; class Actinopteri; order Siluriformes; family Pimelodidae; genus Duopalatinus; species Duopalatinus emarginatus. The sequence continues at coordinate 22,028,304 of JAOVVF010000048.1, forward strand.
GTGAATAACTTCCAGATAAAGTAGATGAATGTTTTCAGGAATTGTAAACCAGTTGATTTATTTTTTTGATAGCTTTAATCCTCTGAGTCATATTGTACTGACCCAGGTTATAAAAACAGTCAGACACACAGTTTTATTACACACTTACAGATTTTTGCTGACTGTAGCTGAGACGTTATCAGTAATATTTTTATTACATTTTTATTACGTTTTCTTAATGCTGGAGCGTCTGTGACTCACCACAAATAAACAAACAAAAAATAATGGTGCAGTTTACAAATGTTATTCACAAGGTGTGTGTGGAGATACCTGTGCAGAAGATGGACATATTTAGATGGAGGGGTGGTATAATCAAGCCCCACATGATGTCACAAAGGGACCCAGATCTGAACGTTTTGTTGAATCCCATGTTTTCAAATCCCATGTTTGCATAGACTACACAAACTTGTTGAAATGTTCTATAGGGAATGAACACCAGACTTTCTGCAGAGCACTCCACAATTCTGTTGTATTCTGAGGTGCTGGATTTCTGAGTTCCACAGTGTGTTGTGTGACATCCCAGATGTGTTCAATAACGTTGCGATCTGGTGTATTAGGTTTGAGTAACAAAACCCCCAACTCAAATGAGTTTTCCTCTAAGCATAATTTGGTGGTGGTGCATTGTCCTGTTTGAAGATGAATGAATCTGATAAATGAAAATGAATGCAGGACATGAACTGGTGTAACTCATTAGAACGGAGACACACACAATGTTCACCTATCAGAGACGTGTGTATGAGAGATGTACCAGGGGTCCCATGGAATACCAGATAAAAAAACCCACCACTAATCTGTACCAGTTACACCACAATCACCTAAGATGCAATTTAACTAGTAGCATGTAATCAAAAAATACACACATTTGGCCATAACAATACAACCACAAACCCACTGACAGGTGAAGGGAATACCATTGACTATCTCTTTACAGTGTCACCTGTTAATGGGTGGGATATATATATATATATATATATATATATATATATATTAGACCCCAAGTAAACAGTCGGTTCTCAAAGTTGCTGTGGTGAAAGCAGGAAAAATGGGCAAGTGTGTAAGAATCTGAGCAACTTTAACAAAGACCAAAATGTGATGACTCCAAAACAACAGGTCTTGTGGGCTGTGTCAAAGTATACAGTGGTTAAAACCTACCAAAAGTGATCCAAGGAAGGACAACCAGTGAACCATGTCATGGGAGACCAAGACTCACTGACTCGCTGTGTGTGTTTTTTTTTGTTTTTTTTTACAGTTTGTACCCGTTTTTATGATACGTCAATGTGTTTTATTTCTGAGCTCATGTCAAATTGAGTAAAAGAAATGAAGATGTGACTGTTTCGATGTTGTCCTGTAGGAGGTGCTGGTTATGCATCCGTTCAATAAAATCACCAACTGGTCCAGCGGCAGCACCTTCTTCCACCTGACTATTGGAAGCCTGGTGAAGGGAAACACACTGCTTTGTGAAACCTCTATGGTGAGAACACACACACACACACACACACACACACACCATTCTATAGCCTTTTTTAAAAAAAAATTTCGCATTTGAACGAAACTTTCTAAAGGCATTATCCGAACCCTTTGAGCATGTATTATTCACAACTCAAATTTCTAGACCCTCACATTCAGCAGAGTGTAAGTTCGATCATACATTCAGGGTAGCACGTTTCTAATAAGCACTGAATTTCAGTTACACCACAATCACCTAAGATGCAATTTAACTAGTAGCATGTAATCAAAAAATACACACATTTGGCCATAACAATACAACCACAAACCCACTGACAGGTGAAGGGAATACCATTGACTATCTCTTTACAGTGTCACCTGTTAATGGGTGGGATATATATATATATATATATATATATATATATATATTAGACCCCAAGTAAACAGTCGGTTCTCAAAGTTGCTGTGGTGAAAGCAGGAAAAATGGGCAAGTGTGTAAGAATCTGAGCAACTTTAACAAAGACCAAAATGTGATGACTCCAAAACAACAGGTCTTGTGGGCTGTGTCAAAGTATACAGTGGTTAAAACCTACCAAAAGTGATCCAAGGAAGGACAACCAGTGAACCATGTCATGGGAGACCAAGACTCACTGACTCGCTGTGTGTGTTGGTAAATCTAGAACGTCCGATCATACTGAAGATCTACAGAAGGATCTGTTACTAATGTTTTGGTGCCAGATACCACAGAACACCTTCAGAGGTCTTCCATAGGTGGTGTCCTTACCTCAATGGGTCAAAGTGGTTTAGGCAGGTGGTGTAAATGCTATTAGGCTAGTTTTGAGGCTGTAGTGTATGATGATTTTATTTATCTGCCAGTCTCATCACACTGCTGATTTCTGTAGTCCTGAGAATGTACTGCAGTCATGATCAACAGGTGATGTATCAAAATCTGGATGCTGTAGCTGATTCTGTGTGTTCTGTGTGTTTTAGGGATATAAAATGGACAACTTGCTGAGTTCTTATGTGAACATGTATATGCATGAAAGGACGATGGTGAGACAAAGAAGCCAGCGCTTGTTTTGATGAACGCACACACACACACACACACATATTATTGGACTGTCTGGAACTTAGCACTACACCTTATTTAATAAATTCTATTTAAAATTATTACTAAAGTTTAAACTTTAAAAAATTGACCTTGAATTTTGTGTCCAAATGTCATTTTAACTATTATTAGTAAGTCGATTTCATTATTTTATTTTTTTTGCTATCTGTTCAGATCAGTTCAGAGTTAATTTGTAGTTAGACTATTCTATAAACCTTGCACAAACATCCTTATAACTGCTTCTGAGTATGAAATAAAATCCAGATTCTGAAGATGTGTCCTGTTTGTTGTGTTCAGTATAAAGTCTGGATGTGTGTCCAGTTTTCTTAGCAGAAAGTTTATTTCCTCGAATATGAAGGCATGCAAGTGTGTCCCGGTGTGTGTGTGTGTGTGTGTGTGTGTGTGTGTGTGTGTGTGTGTGTGTGAGACCTGCTGTGATTTTAAACAGATGAAGCTATGGTTCTGAAACATGAGTTGGTGTTTGTGTTGAAGGCGTCTCTTCCACGTGGCCTTTATTTTAGTAGAACACATTCCTGAGGCAGTGACATCATCTGACTTCATCTAGAACATGTGTTTACTACACAGAGTGTCTGTGGTTTTATATTATACAATAAAGATGGAGTGTTTTTAGTCTTTAATTAGATACGTGTGTGTGTGTGTGTGTGTGTGTGTGTGCGTGTGTGTGTGTGTGTGTGCACACATGAGCTTCTGTGTGCGTGTGCATTTGTGTGTGTGCGTGTCAGTGTGTGCATATGTAAAATGTATATGTGTGTATTTGTGTGTGTATTTATAAGAGAAAAAGTGGCCTTTTGTGTACATAGAAAAAAAAACGTAGTTCTTTGAGTTCATGTCATGAAAAATGTTCAGTATATATTACAGTTCTGTGTAGTATGGAAATAGGATACACAGATCTCAGCTGTGGAACATGACAGAATGATAATAAATACACTACTGTGTTCATCTTGAGCTTCGTAGTGCAATATTAATCTGGCTACATTTGGCATGTTTTATCTTTTTTTTAAGATTTTTAAGGGGGGGGGGGTTGGTGAAAAATGTGATGTTCTCAGATCTTCACTAAATTCACCCTGTATGTTAAGGTGGTCAAGTAAAATGTAATAGTGTAATTAGTTCTGCTCTGTCACACTCCAAAGCTGAGATATAATATACTACATAATAGTACAGTACTGTAAAGTGTAGTATGGAAATTAGAGGCACAGATCTCAGCTCTGGAACATAACAGGATCATAAAAAATGCACTGCTATGTTCATCTTGAGCTTCTTAATGCACAGTATGAATTTGGTTACGTTTGGACAATATCAATTTTTCACCCAGAAAAACACAAAGGCTAACCCCTTACTATTTTGGGGGTTAAAATGTGACGTTCTCAGATCTTGACAAAATTCACCCTGTATGTTAAGGTGTTCGAGTAAAACATGAGAGTGGAATTCTTTTTGTCCTATCACATTCCAGAGCTGTATTTTATGGAAATGAGAGGCAGAGATCTCGGCTGTGAAACATAACAGGATCATAAAAAAATTCACTGCTATGTTCATCTTGAGCTTCTTAATGTACAGTATGAATTTGGTTGAGTTTGGACGACATCAAATTTTTCACATAAAAAAACACAAAGGCTAACCCCTTACTAATTTTTGGGTTTTGGTGAAAAATGTGATGTTCTCAGATATTCACTATATTCACGATGTGTGTTAAGATGTTCAAGTCAAACATAAAAAGTGCAATTATTTTTGTTCTATTACATTCAGAAGCTGAGATATAATATCTTAGAATATGTAATGTACACATGGTATGGTATGGAAATCAAAGACAGGTGGTCATGTAAAACATAAGTGTGTAATTAGTTCTGCTCTGTCACACTCCAAAGCTGAGATATAATATCTTATAATATTATAATGCATTATAATTTTATATATGTATATTATGGAAAATAAGAGACAGATCTCAGCTCTGAAATCAGCTGTTACATAGAGAAACAATCGTTAATTAGATGTGATTAACACAGTCCTGCATTACCTGGTGTAAGAGCTGTGGTTACAGAAGATCAATCAACATCTTCCTACCAACCAGACCCAACAGTGTCATGGTATAAGACTGTACGGACGTTTAATGTCAGTACAGCTCTGATGACGTGTTTAATATTTCATACAGGTGGAGCTGTGTTGTGGTTACTGTCATGTCGTTGAGCAGGAATGCTCCTCAGGGCCATTACAGGAATTACTCATCAGTCATGAAATGGTTTCACTCAGAGACGCGTCATATGAGGAGATATTTGCACTCATTTTTTACATTACATTTGATGTGGATGACAAAGAAAGAATGGAACCATATTTAAAAACAGTTTAATATATTAACAGCTTTACTGAACTATTTTACACGTGTGAAATGTTCCAGAACGTTCACATCTTTCATAAGACTTGGAATGAACAGTTTTAGTATTAGATCCACTAATATAAAATAGCAAATATATTAATCTTATGTCATATGTTACAACTCGGTAAACAAAATATGCGAAGTAAGCGCAGCTTGGCATGATTTTGTGTACGATACACTGACCAGCAGATGCACTGTACAACAGAAAAAACATCCAAATCCAGAATTGTAACATTTCTGAAAAACCATTACACACCAGACCTCTCCGAATACACCGCAGTGTTTTTTCTACAGCTTCAGGGGAGCGTGAGAGAAAGAAAATGAAAAAAATTTACAGTAAAGGTGGAGCTGTAAATACCACAACAGTTTCAGCCTCCAGGAGAAATTCAACAGAATAACAATGTGGTGAGATCAACGCTGTGTGTGACCTTCAGTTAGGAAAAAAAAGAAAGTGAGAAAAAACAGTCCAGATACATTTTTATATACACAAAGGGTTTAAAAAGTAATAAAATAATCATATTTTTATAAATTTGCAAGTCAGATTAATAAATGTTTTAGGTGTTGGTGTGACTTAATATCAGCTACTGTTTGAACATTATAAGAGGCGGGGCCTTAATGAGTCGATGGGGTGGAGCTAAAAAACACAAAGAAACACACAACTGACTTTGGATTTGCAATAGGTGGAGGCAAGTAATTCCTGTACTATTACCTCCTCTGCGTGTGTGTGTGTATGTGTCAGGTTTTCAATGCTTCCTCTGAATCACAACACTGCTCATGTTCATGAGGAATCAAACAGTTCACATTCACAAGAGTCTGTGTTTCTTTTTCTCATCCCTTCTACTTGAGGTTATCGAGTGGTCCAGGAGCGAGAGGAAAGCTTTGCTTCAGATCCTCTGGACGTCTCTGTGTGTCTCGGTTTTTCACTTTTCCCATTCTGTGGAGTTTCTACACTCAGTAGAGTCAGCACTTAGATGAAGATTTCCACTGCCTCATCTTCCACACTGTCCAGACCTTTGAATGGATTCACAGCCTTCTGCTTGATGGTTTCTGTGAAAAAGCCACAGTGATGTAAATGAGTAAAAGAACGGAAGCGTCTTGTTGACTGATGTGTGGGTATCTTGGTTTAATAATGTCATGCAGCCTTATAATCTGTTAACACTTGGACTAAGAGCTCCAACAGAATCAAATAAACCAACTGAGGCAGGGCTGAATTACATTTCTGTCCAATTAAATGTGGTTCCGATACATGGAAAATATCACTATCAGAATCTGAGCACATGTTTGTTTCATTGTGAGCAATACTAAAACAAAATACAGCTCATGTTACTGATCTAAATCTCTTTCTTCACATCAGTGAGCTAACAGAGCTACTATATTCACATACACTGGGGTAAATCAATAACCACTGGAGAGCAACTCAAGTCTAATCGATGTGAACTCTGCTGTCGGACTCTGTGCAGCAATCCATGCAGACTCCATACTAATCACTAACTCATTCTGTTTTTCCATTCCTCATCATCATATGTTTGCATGTGAATGTGTGTGTGCGTGTGTGAGAGAGAGCAAGAGAGAGTGTGCACTGACCTAGGCTGCTGAAATGTTGCTCTGCAGCTGGTGGAGTCTGTGTCGTAGGCTCAGCCCGGATCCTGGCCTTACACACTGCATCAGCAACACGGAAAAAACTTGACACGTTTCCTGTCTGATCATCTGCTTCATGTTTTCCTGGAGCAAAATAAAGATAATGGTTTTATTCCAAGTGCTTCTAAACATAGCAAAAATATACTAAAGGACAATATTAGCAATGCTATTACTATTTCATTAATACCTTTATTGTAGGAGGAGCTTGAATCAGAGTGGGCAGAACAAGTAGAAGACACACCCTCTCCTTCTTCACCTTTCTCATGTTCCTGCTGCAGCCGATAATGAAGAACGCTAATCACTGCGTCCTTCTCCATGATCTGCCCGTACAGAGCACGAATCCTGATCAAACACACACAGTTTAAGATTTATTTTCATGATTTTTTTTAATTACAGAATGTTGTTTGTAAATAATAATGACTCATATTCAATAAAATGAAACTGCTAAATGCTCCCATACCTGTTCTCTACTTCCTGGCTCTGAATCTCAGCACAAGGCAGATCCTCACTGAAGCTGGTTTTAGATGACTGACACGGCGAGCGGCTGTTAATGATGCTGGTGTCCCTGTGAAAACGTTATAAAAACCCGATACATGAGGTCAAAAGTCAGATTCGAATGTAGATCCACTTTAATATCAGAGATGTGATTTTAGATTTTTACCTCTGAGCTGCAGCAGTGGCCGCTGTGTCCATGGCGAACTCCATCATCGTTTTCTCCTCCAGGTATTTCTGCTCCCAACGCGTCATGTCGGCCTCTAAGGCCAGAATCCGTTCCTCTCTTTCCCTCAGGCGCTCCAACAGGGTGCTTACTTTTACAGATGATGCCGAAACTCCAGAGATGGCTGGACATGTTTGGGTCTGCCTCTGTTGGAGCAGGATTACTGTAAGCTTAACCATATCAGCATAATATGTGGAAAAATGTCGATATGGGATTGTTGAGCTTTGTGTGTATGTGTGTTTGTGTGTGTGTACATATTCATGTGCACACCTGTTGGTTCCGGATCGTTCGCAGCTCCATCTCGAGCCGCGTGCGCAGACGAAGCTCCAGGTCCTCTCTCTTCTCACAGGTAGACTGTAATTGAGTCAGCGCCCCCTGCAGACGCTCCACCTGCTCCACGTATGCGTTCTTCCTGTGCAGCTCGGCCTGCAGCTGCCGACTGCGCTCCTGCACAGAGCTAGTCTCTTCACGTAGGAGCAGCACCTCACGCTCCAGTCGTGCACACTGCAACTTCTGCTCCTCATCTAAGAGAGACATACAGAGTGAAAGACTGATTACAAGACGAGCTTAAAATGCTTTTCAAGTGCCTAGGAATCAAAAAATACAGTGCCCTGTATACGTCCTGTAAGTGTCCTGTACAAAGAATACAATAAATACACACACATGCATACATACTCTATATGTATTGAGCAGTGAGTAGTTGCGTATAAAGACAGCATTCAGATAAATGTCTATAATTGTATGTGTAAACATTCTATGTTGGTATGTGGTTAATAATAGTGTATTTCAGATCATGTGCTTTAGGTCTGCTCTGGACCCTAATAAACATGTCCAAGCCCAGGCTTATTCAGTTATTCATCTTAAAACCCCTATGAATTATACAGTAACTACAGTCAGGAGTGTGTAATATCTGCTAGCATCTATACTTTACAGGGTTAAATCTGTAATAGCTGAGAGCACTAAAACCAAGCTTTTTCCTGGGATGCCATGTTTGTGTTGGAACGTCCTGCTCATATCCAAAGAATTCGGCTGCAAAATATGGACTGTGCCGTTTTTACGCAAGAGGCCGAGGAATGCGAAGGGGGGAAAAAGGGAAAAGCGGCCACCCTCCTTGCGACACACATCCTTAGATTTTACATTCCTTCATCTGTTTCCCACAGTTAAAAGCCAGTTAGAGTTTTTTTTGAAAGCAGGGGGTTTCAGAATAAACAATGCTTTATCTGTTGCTTAAAAAAGATTAGAGGGTCACTGAACAGTGCTGAAATGACCATCCTGCTACCAGGACAAAGGTCATGTGTTGGTGTCCGTGAACCAAATTCCTGAGCAGAAGGCCGTTTCCTGCTTGATCTTAAGCAAGTTAACAGAGATGCAGCTTTTCAATGAATCCTCCCACAGATATGAGGGACTGTGTTCATAATAACTTTATGCCTACGCTAGTTAGTAGAACAGTAACACATAAAATACAAACCGTGTTATTCGTGTTTGGAGATGTGCAAAAATAGTTTGGAATAGAGTAACAGACCACACCTCCAGGCATTTTAACACCACCCTGAATTAATAAAACTACTGATTTACTTACTCTGCATACGGAGGTTAGCGATAACCTGCTCATTATGGTCGGCAGCTTTCACGTCTTTCGCTGCCTGAATGCTGCTGCTCTCTAGGTTGTCTATAAAACAAATAAGCAAGCACGTGAGCATCAATACTACCTAGGGATCCAAATAGGTTTAGATATATCAGGTTTTGCCAAGCCTTGGTGCTTTCCCTACCTCTCATTTCTGTGTTAATATCCTGGAGCCTCTTAATTTCAGCCATCAGCTTACTCCTGAGCGTCTGCTCCAGCGTTTCTCTCTTTACACAGCCCTCCATCAAAGTGTCATAGGCCTCAGAGATCCTCTGGATTTCCTGCTCAAGCTGCAAGAGAGAGGGGTAATTTAATAGAATGATTACATTGATAAATAACTAAAATAGAACAAATGGATAAAAACCATATTAAATAATACACAGTAATGCAGAAAGATTCATTACTTCATAGTAATAAAATGAGTCTGATGAGAGATTTGCAGATTATATTTGGTATGAAAATTGATTCAGCACATGAATGTGACAGACCCACCCCTGCCTCCCGCCTGATTAATGTGTGTCTAATTGTGTGCTCGTGTTTAGTTGTATTGTGTGTAACACTGGTACTTACTGCACACATCTCTCTCTAGGGAACTGAGTGATACATTCCTGTCTGAAATCTCTACACACACCTAATTGTACTCATATGGAAACAATGCGCAATTCTTCACCCCAGGTGAGTTTACACAAGGCGGTGCCTCTCTCTCTCCCCAGCAATTATCATTCCATCAGAGTGAGAGAATGCTAAGCTATGTTGACGCAACCCTTGAAAAAAGGGAAAGGTTTATGGGCTAAGCTGAAGTTAAACACACAGCTGCCGAATAATGCGGTCACCTGACAGATGGCCCAGCTGGAGCTATGTGGTGACATCATGGCTTTGTCGCTTTGTGTAAATACAGAAAAAAGGACAGCGAGTAAAATAGGGTTATATGCCACATTACAGATTAACTATAATATGCTCATAGGACATTTTACCTTTAAAAGACAGGTAATGCTAAGCTACACTCAAAAAACCCACAGATGCTATGGAAAATATTTGACCTATCTAGACAGCCTCCTCCCCAGTGCACTAAATATCCAATTATCTATCAGGTCATGACCAGCGCAAAATGATCGGTATGTCATCTAACAAAAGTGTTTACAAATGTGTACAAAACATGTTAACATGAAATAAGGGTTATAATTTAACCTTCTGAATCCTAAGGGCCTTTTCTGTGTGGCCTTCCAACTCCTGCTTCAGTCTCTCGTTTTCCTTCATCAACAGCTCCAGTTGTGGGGAGAACTCCCTGCCAGCAGGGGGTGCACTGCAGACAACATGGTGTGCTTCAGGTGATGGGACAGCTGGGACAAGCCTAAATAAAAACAATGAATTTTAGTGTTTATTTATAAAAGCAAACGAGAATGGGTAAATGAGCCTCAGAGTAAATAGTGTCTCGAACCATGATCTGGATAACCTTGACCAATTACGTTATTCGAAATACAATCACCAATACCACATGTAGTAGGAATGTAACAGAATATGAATAAGTCGTTCAGAATGACCCGATAAGGCGATGTAAACATACAAGTATAGACACTTAAACATGTGCCCTATTCATGTCTGGTTAGATTAGTAGTTTTCAAACCAGCTAGGTCTCAAACCTTTTTGTACAGTAAGTGCCCTTCAACTATTTTAGTATGGATGTCTTTGTATACTTGAACTCTCCACATCAGTCCTAACTTGACTTTGGTGCTTGAATTCACCAGCTACCAGTCACTGTTTCAAGAAATAAGTATGGATGATACTATCTTTTCATTATTAATTAGGTGTTCCCATTCCATTGTAGTCATTTTGGGTTTAAATCAGAGCCCTGTCATGTATAATGCGATCCAGAAATACCAATCGTGTTTAAAGTCTGATTAATTCTGCCACGTTAATGAGTAACAAAGGTGTACACTATGTGTAATGGCTTTGATAAAGATGATATCAGCTGAAACATGTAAACCCCTCCCCTCTTGTGCTTAGTCAGGTGTAAATCAAATTCAAATTCATTAAGAATGGCTGTAAAATGTCATAATTGTGATTAATGTAATTGGCAATTCATTTGCATTACCTGGTATGTTGGGAGTGGAAAGGTGGTGGAGGTTTCAGGTAGAATGTCTCCGACTCGTGAGTGTGATTAGACATGGCTGCGTGAGGCTGAAATTCCAAATGATGCTGTCTAACTTGATAGCCGGCCATTTGTGGGTAGCTACATGAAGAGCTCGAGGAGAGCGACTCCATGTTAACGTCTTTGCGTAGAAGCGACAGCTGCATGAGACGATCGCTTAGTGACCTGGCATGGCTTGGTTTTAGATTGTCCTCTGGGTAAATCTGCCTGTCCTGGCACCACTGAGATGCCAAGAGCTGTGAATTTGCTTTAGCCTGCTCATAAGTGGGCAGCTGCTCATGGTGGTAGGGAAGATAGATTTCCGAGTGCTGGAAGTCAATATGATGCTCTTGGCCTTGAGGTTCCTGACGTTCCTCCTGAGAGAGGCTGTCCAAAGAGGAACGAGGGCTTCCAGGTCCTCCGTTCACAGTGCTCCGTAGGGCCTGTTGCTGTATGGCTAAGAGGGTGCGAGCATCCGTGGGGTTTCCATAACGCAGCTGTTCTTGGATCAGTCGGTGCAGCACCGTGCTTGATGTATCCTCCGTTCTCATTTTGTTAAGGGATGAAAGTGAAGTATTCCTTGAATCAGTGTAAATTACAGACCTGAACAAAGGCATAGAGGGGATAAGAGTTGAGAAATAGAGTTAATACAGTGGATGGACATTCAGTAGAAAGGGCTGGTAATATAACAACACAATAGCTTTATCACAATTGTTTGTATTTAAATACATTTAAATAAACAGAAAAATGAACATTTAAATAAACAGAAAAATGCTACATAAAAAAAATAAATAAATGGGGAACAGAAAAAAGGGGCAACATAAACCAGCCATTTGAAATAAATAAATAAACAAACAAACAAATAAATTAATCATCTAAATTATTTTGTCTTTATTTTTTTATAAATAAATCTTGTTGTCTTTATTTTGTACGATTTTTTTATTTTAAATTTTAATAAAATGTTTAGTTAAAATGCAAAATAATACTGGTTATAAAAATAAATAAAAACAAAAAACTTGCTTAGAAAATAAAGCTAAAAATTAATGTGTCTATTTGCTAACCAAAAATAAATTAAAATAAATACATAACTCTTGTCTTTATTTATTATTATTATTATTGTTGTTGTTGTTGTGGCTGCTGTTATTATTAACTTCTAGCTTAAATAAAATGGTTCCTTTAAAATGTTAAATTATGCTAAAAAAATAAAGAAATACAAAAAAAATATTTATGCAAAATGAACTATTTGTAAAGTAAGTAAATACAAATACTTCTCGGTTTCACGTGACTAAGGTTAAAGCCAGTCTGTCCTCATGCTGCATTCCTGAAGCAAACTGATCATTAAGCTGTCGCTTAACCCCAGAAAAATAACAATATCGTCCGAGTAAAACATTGTATTCTATATTTGAAATAAAAAACCTGTCCTATTGTGAAACATGTACATATCTGTATCATGTATAAACATTAAAACATCTTTTAAACACCGGAATCTCGCGCCTTCCTGTGAGGACATGTTTATAAAATAATTACCTCAGTGATTCTCCTAACATCCAGTCAGAGGTCTTCTACCAGCTTTAAGGTGTGTGTATACAATCCAACAGGTCTGTTTTAGGCGTCGGTTGTTGTTGTTTATCCGCTGTTTTTGCACATTATTGAGTTGTAGCGCTGTAACTCGTCCTACGTCCAATACTCCGCTCTCCGGCGTCTGAGCTCTGTGGAGCTGCGCGCCGAGCATAAGTAGTTAACCAACTAACCGCGCGCGCGGCGGGAGAGGGATAGAGAGAGCGCGAGAGACGAAGGGAGGGAGGGGGGAGGGTATTCTGTTCACTGAGAATCTGGAATGTGAGGAATGCTGAGCGCGCGCGCGCTCTCTCTCTCTCCGCTTATCTCCCTCAGGGATCGTAATGGAGCGGCGCGCGCGCGCGCTTAAGCGAGAAATGAATTTGAAAAAAAAAAAAAGCCGTTAGTGTCGGTTAGAAAGATTAGACTGTGAAGTTGGCATACAGGCTAACAGGCCTGACTGAACATATCACATTATTGTTAATTACTGCTATAATGATGAAATAAAAATATATTTCAAACCACAAGTAATATTTAATTAGATTCTGTGAAAAGTAGATCAAATGAAATGTTTTGTAAAAACAAAAAAACATTTAGTCAAAGCCATTTTACACCTTCAGCCTACTCAAAATACCTTCATTTATTACTCTGTTTACAATGGTAAGATTCCAATGTTACCGCAACAGACAAGGGACAACAGAGCAGCAATAAAAAATTAAAATAAGTTACAAATCTGTATCTATACAAATGTACATAGATTACCTGGGGCACTATATGTAGACCCGCTCATATACAAGTCATATAGGGGAAGCTGTAGGGTTCTGTTTAAGGAACCAGCCTTGTGATCAGAAGGTCCCTGGTGAGACTGAAGTGCTCTTGAGCAAGCCATCTTACCTGCAACAGCTCCCTAGGGGCTGTCAATGGGGTTGTCCACTGCTCTGGGCATGTGTGCAAGCACAGTGCTCAATGGGTCACTTCACCACACTTCACTAAGTGTGCCACAGTGTCATTGAACTAGGTAAAATTCTTAAGTAAGCCACAGAAAAATCGATGTGTCTTCTCAATTGGAAAAGTAATTGCCGTGGTTGTACCATAGTTGTCTTTAGTTAATAAGATCCTGTGAAAGAGCTTTCCACAACAAGGCAGGAGTAATTAAATATCAGATATCTGCTTTACCATTTTGTTCATTTTCATACATACATTATTACATTTGTAGGTTTCAGTAAACACACTAATCCTAAGAGGCTTACAGACGTGCTTTGTGGTCAGACATCCTCATTCTAGTTCCGTAGGTCATGGGGGGAAAGAAAGGAAAACATACAAGGGTTTAAAAAAGATTTTTATGCTTTTCCAGGCTCCGGCCTATAATGCAGCTTTTTTCAGTTGTTGTTTGTTTTGTGGTTTTCTCGCTCAGTCTCCTCTTCAGGAGGTGAAATGCTGCTCAGTTTGGTTATGGTCTGGTAACAGTGACTTGGCCAACCTAAAGCTTTCCAGTTTTCCCCCCTGTTGAGTGCTTTTGTTGTCCTTTGGGTCACTGTCTTGCTGTATGAGGAAGTTCCATTCAATTAGATTGGATGCATTTTTTTCATAAATTGTCAGATGGATGGTTTCTGTAGACTTCTGAATTCATTCTTCTACTACAATTGTTCCATCGTCAATATAGATATAGACATCAGTATAGTCTGTTCTAGAAGCGGCTATGCAAAACCATCCACCACCAACCAAACTCTTTATCCATGAGTTTATAATGGATAAATTGAGCCTTTCTTCCTCCACACTTTGGCTTTCCATCACTTTGGTAGACATTCATCTCAGCTCGAGGTTTTTTGTAACTCATCTTTGTATTTCATTTCAAATTCTAATTCTCATGCTAATAAATGGTTTATATCTTGTGGTGTGGCTTTATATTTTGAATCTGGTCATATTCAGTATTTGATATCATATGCAAATGTTTTTAGTGTATTGTTACATATTTAAAAGTTTTCTTGTGTAAAACTATTTTGCTGACACTTTGTTAACAAACATATTTAGCATCATATTATACTTATTGCAGCATGACAATAAGTTCTAACAATATATAACAATAAATATAATGTATTTCCTCCCCAGGCTTAAATCTGTAATAAAAGTTTTTACAAAAGTGTTTTTCTCAATAATAATAACAATAATAATAATTGTAATAAATTACTACTAAAATATACATGAATTATACTAAAATATGCCTTAAATCTCAAAACTTTCCCAAACTACTACTTTAAAAAAATATATGTTTGTTTATATATATTACAGCCTATACATTTCTGCAAGCTCATAAATGTTTAGGCTATAAAAAGAAGCAGGATTGGCCATGTTATTATTAGGCTACCAACATAAGTATGTAATCTAACCCCAGTGGTGCTTACTTTCTCACCTGTGAGAAAATGTGTTAACTGTTCGCATAACAATAGTTGTAACCTATTAATTTACACATGTATAAGTTTTTTTTCTCTGACTCTTATACATTGTCCCAAACCAGACATTACATTTACTCTTCAAGCCACATTACCACCATCATAAACTTCACTACTCTACAGTTTGTACAGTGGTTAATACGTACCAAAAAAACTTTACATACATGTGAATTCTGATTTGACGTCATTACATCAGATTTCACAGGTGGTACACTATTCAAGATGTGTAACTTCTGAGAACAGTCAGTAGTTGTGTAAAGTTGTGGGGAATAATCTGAACCAGTTTTACGGCAGCAGACAGGAGGAATGTCGAATTTGTATGAATCGGCTCAGCTCCAGACGTTGAGTAACAGATAACTATTGCTGAGATGAGGCTGATTGATAGGGTGGGTATTTCCATCCAGGCTTGAGACAGCGTGACTCAGTGGGAAAAATACACACATCCATGTGTCGTTGCAGGTGTGAGTAAAGAATGTCGGTCATTGGCAAGTCTGTACAAATATAAGGAGGGACATATTTTTTAACAAGTATGAAAATATGAATTCACTTCCTTATCATCAGGAATGTACACTTGTCACTACATGATTTGAACTTATTCACTCTTTCCTAGTATCAACTACGGTTGGTATTGAGTAATCAGGGCACTATCTTATTATTGCCAATTATAAAACATGCCTGTTATAGTAAAGGAGGTGTGGCCTCAACGTCTGTTTCAGTGAATGAGGTGACTGACAGTCTATGTCAGTCTCAGAGAAGAAGGCATGGCCTCAGTGCCAATTAATCTCAATGAAGGAGCAGTAGCCTCAGCGCCAGTCAATCCTGGTGAAGGATTAATGCCAATCAGGGCTGGTGAAGGAGGCATGGGCTTAATGCCAATCAGACCCAGTGGAAAATGGCTTGACAAAATGTTTAATGAATTATAAGATTTATACAGCAGGGTAATGGAGACTGCATTGTTCTGATAAACTACTGACTGAAGGCTCAAGTCCCTCTTAACATAGTAAACATTGTAGCAAACAATTAGTTTTTGTAAAAAAATGATTCTACACTGTTATACTGCATAAACTGTTATTGATACTGGTTAATATGTGTATATCAATTATGATCATAGCACTATAACCATTTAGGTTAAACCATAGTGTCTCTATTCTTTCTGTCCTCTTCCTGATAGTGGAGATGTTTATATTTCCAAAAAAAAAATAAAATTCCTAAGAGATCTGAGGGAAGTCATAAGACCTAAAAAAGGAGACCACAGAAGAGAAAGAAGAGGCTGTTCGTTGGCAAGACGGGAGGAATGAAGCAGCAGAAACGAGCTGCGGTTAAATGCGTCGCTCAGAGCAAATTCCCCAACACATGGCTGGGTCAAAGCTAGCCGGCCACAGTTCATCTTTTATGCGCTGCATATTTTCTTGACACACTTACAAGCAAGATTGATGAAGATCTACTACAACACCAGACAATGAGCCGAGTTGTTGACAGATGTGCGTCACTTTTTATTATTTAATAAAAATAAATTATTTATTAAACAACAGTTTAAACCTAATAATGGTATGGAGAATTCATGATGTATAATATCCTCTGTATTGAAGATGGCAGACAACAAAGCTACTAAAAACAAAGCTTTACCTCTGTTACACAGCGCTGATGTAAAATAAACATTTCCTTATGGATAAATCCACCATGTCAGTGAATACACACACTGATGAATCATGTTCTCAAAACCCTTATCTATGTTAATAAACTGTAAAAGTGTCAAAAGAGAATTTTATTACTCAGTGTGAAGCTGGAATTTAAAAAAATACCCCAAACAAGGTGATTTCCAGATGTTTTCAATTTTAAATGAATCTATTACCTCAATCAGCACAGCCGCTTCCAACACACACAGGTTTCCCGCTCCACATCTTCCAGCTTTCTCCCATATACCATTATATTTTGGATTATGGAGTAGGAATTAAAAAAACACCTCATGCAGTCTCATGCATTCTGCTCTGTGTGGAAAAAAGCACAGTCAGAAGTCAATCATTCACCAGAACATTGCTGTGTGACCTGTGTGTTATCAGACAGGATCAGTGTAAAATGCTTTTCCACTAAATGGGGACAATGACGCTAGTGCAGGCCTCCATTAGCGGCCCTGAGCAAACAGTGGAGTGCACCTAGGCCACTGAGTCAGCACATAGCTCTGAGTCGGTGGCTCTGACCACCAGGGCAGTGGGGAGAGAGAGAGAGAGAAAGAGCTTGAGAGAGAACTCAAGGTGACGATAATGCAAAGGGATGATAAGAAGAAAATCTGTTCTCCTCAGTGGTTTACAATCCCCAGTTAAATACATTAATGATGTTTTTTAATAACAGTATTCCTTTATTGTTCTCTAATGGATTCCCAGGTGAAACAGACAAAAAAAAAAAACAATTGTAGATAAGTGGACCTATTTATTTAAGATTTATGGAAGCATTACCACATCCTTACAATAGTACCTTAACCCTCCATAGCACTGCGGTTATATTAATGCACTTGTTTTTATATCAGTTCAGTGACAGACACTTGTACAACAGACGCTCCTTATGAACAAACATTTGTCTTGCATTGATGATGGTGAAGTTTTCTGTAAGTAGGTGTTTTTAATGTTTACAGAAGGAGTCTTAAATGTCAGCGCTTTATAATCATTGGTAATAAAACTGTATGTTTACTGACATCTTCAAGACAGAGGAGTTCAAGCTGTTGAGAGAAGAACTGTTTATAGCTGCTGTGTCCTCAAGTTATCAAAAATACAAAATTGTAAATGTTGGCAGATTGCTGTTGCTTGAAAGAAAAAACTTCGGCATTCTGTTACAGTAAAATAATAAACTTTAAGGCTGTAACAGTACCTCTACAACAGCAGCACACACTTTATACTATTCCTAGTGTATACAAATCAGCCATAACATTAACACAAACAGTTCTGACCAATCAGGCATCGACTCCCCAAGACCTTTGAATGTGTTCTGTGGTATCTGTGGCACCAAGACATTAGTAACAGACCCTTCTGTGGATCTTCTGTTGGATCAGACCAGATAGGCTAACCTTCACCCCTCACATACATCAGTGAATCTTGGTCCCCCATGACACTGTCACTGGTTCACTGGTTGTCCTTCCCTGAACAGGTACTAACCACTGTTTACTTGGACACATCCCACAAGACCTGCTGTTTTTGAGATGACCAGACCCAGTCGTCTAGACATCACAGTTTGGTCCTGGTCAAAGTGATTGAGATTCTTACACCTGCCCATTTTTCCTGCTTCCAACACATTAATTTTGAGAACTGATTGTTCACTTGCTGTCTAATGCTGTCCCACTCTTTGACAGATGTCACTGTAATGAGATAATCAATGTTATTCACTTTACCTGTCAGTTGGTTTGTAGTTTTAATCTTACGGCTAATCTATGTATATTAATAATACCTACTACGATTACTACTAATATTATTAAATTTACTTAATTACATTTAATTTAATAGTGCATATCCTATTCGTTCAACATGTATGTGATAGATTAGCTCTAGTGCAATAATAAATCAAACTTCAGACACCAAACTCATCTTGGTTAATCGAGTGGATCCAGCAAAATTGTGTACATTTACTTTTCCATAGAATCATTCCTTTTAGAAACAGAAACACACACACACATCAATGCTTTGGTGCAGTATAAAAGCCTCAGATCATTATAGTTCCAGTCATTATTTATGAGATGAAATGATTTACAATGGGATGATTTAAAAAAAGATGTCTTCCCCCCTGAGCTGAAACATAATTATAGCTCAGTGTAAACAGGGATCTTAGCATCATCGTAACAATCAGCCCACTGAGTCGACCTGCTCTGTAAGAATGCAGCGTGACGGTGAAGTTAACCATTTCGACTGTTTTTGACATGAGTAAGATTAAACATGCGTGTTTGAGGGGCTGAGACACAGAGTCACAGAGTCGGCTGTGTGTGAAATGAAAACAGGCCTTTGTCATGCTCTCTAGAAGGGAACTATTGTGTGTCAGCATTGCAAAGCTATTTTTACCCTGTGGAAGAATTTCCATGAATAGAGGAGCTATTTTAACTGAAACGAACCAAGGGGCTTCGTGATAATAAGCTGACACAAGAACATTTCAACAAAACAGAAACCGAGGACATTTTTAAGTGAAACACTTATTAGTACATTGAGCAAAAATAGTGTTTATAATAAAAATAATAAACATAATAAAAAGCAAATATATCAAATTGCGCATATTAAATTTATTAATATTTAGACCTTTCCAATTCCCATCAGACATCTGTCGCCATCATACAACCACCACCAACCAGGTAGGATGAAGGCTATCATGTTCTTTCTCTGGGTCACGTGCCGCCAAGCCACTGCATCCTTTCAAGCTGCTTGCTCATGCAACGTTAGTCGACAGTGTAACATACTGGGAGGAAAGCACTTCCACCCACGTCTGTATGCATGAGTTCACAGATGCCAACGCTCAGCTAGTGTTGCTATGCTTGACAGGGGAGAGAGTACACCACTCTTTAGTCTTTAAGAGCACTATTAATTTTGATTTCTAGACGTTGTCAACATGGGAATTTAACTTATAATGTTTTGTGAAAAATAATGGCAATAAATTACAGAATATACATAATAAAAAAATTAATTAATTAATACATAGGTTTGTATTTACGTGCAGAAAAAACATATTTTTAATTACCTTAGTAAACAGAAAAAACAACAGATTTTAAAATTACAAAGGGGCATCAGCAGGTAGTGTGTGTGCTACACAGCTCCAGAGATCTGGGGTTGTGGTTTTAATCTTCACTCTGTTCTCTGTCTGAAAGCAGTTTGGTGTGGTCTTCCCCTGTCCATGTTGGTTTACAATGCTCCATTTTCCTCCCACCTCCCAAAAAATACACATGGAAGGCAAATTGTACGTGCTAAATTGTGTGTGTGGTACCTCATGATGAGGGTATTCCTGCCTTGTGCCTAATGATTCCAGGTGAGCACCGGACATGCAACCATGACCCTGTCCGATAAAGCGGATAAGAGAACAACAGAGTGACTGAAACAAAAAAGAATTTAACATACGGGATAATGCAACCACTAGCAAAATAATAACTTTATTTATACTGATAAATTCTTTAAATTAGTGGAGGACCTTATATAGAATGTTGGGTAACTATGCTAAAATATTTTAATAATAAAAATAGACAAAATAAAGAAATAATAATAATAATACAACACTTCTTTAATGTAATTTTGCATCCAAAGTACTGATAACAAACCAACAAGATTATGCTAGACATAATCACACAACAGAACTGGTTCTTATACTCTTCCCATCATAGGCAACATTTTCCTAAGAGAATGAGGGAAATTTTGGCAGCCATAGTGAAATAAATGAGCTTTACATAGATTAGCGGTTAAGGTGTTGGCCTACTGATTGGATGGTCATGAGTTTCAAACCCAGCACTGCCAAGGTGCCACTGTTGGCCTCTTCAGCAAGGCCCTTACCCCTCAACTGCTTACCTGTAAAAATGAGATAAATGTAAGTCACTCTGGATAAGCTTGTGGGCTGATATCAACATAATTTTTTCCTGAAGATGACTTACTTTAATCACAGATAAAGACTGACATGAAGATCCAAGCTTCTTTTTCAGGAAGTGGTTACAGACATTAAATTTAAATCTAAATAACTTTAATAGCTTTGAATATATATATAATGTTAAATGTTTTGAATAACCTGAGAGCAGTCAGAGTCATTGGTAAATTCTGACAATAAAATCTTACTCATTTTTTATATTTGCCCATTTTTCCAGCTTCCAACACATCAACTTTGATAAACACTTCATCATTTGCTAATGTAACCAAGTTTACACTTTATCATTTCGCCTTCAGCCAGTTCTTATTTCTCACATGTCCAGGGGCAGCCGTGGCCTAGTGGTTAGGGAACTGGTTTCGTGACCAGAAGGTCCGCACGTTCGATCCCCACCCACCCCACCCCAAGACACGACTG
>JAOVVF010000048.1:22059786-22080729 GCA_028565595.1 Duopalatinus emarginatus
ACGTTGGCCTACCTGTAATACCAATAACCTTGTAAGTCGCTCTGGATAAGAGCGTCTGCCAAATGCCGTAAATGTATACAATGTTTATTAACTACCAAATGTTCCAAGGAAGGACAATCAGTGAACCAGTGACAGGGTCATGGGACACCAAGACTCACTGATGTACATGAGGGGTGAAGGTTACCCTGTCTGGTCTAATCAAACAGAATTACTGATTACACAGGAGGATTGGTTATTATTGTCTTGGTGCCAGATACAACAGAACACCTACAGAGGCCTTGTGGAGTCCATTATGTATGCTGTGTATTTATTATTGTATATTTTAGTAGTTTTTTAAATGTCAACCTGAATCTATTTAAAATTTTAGTAAAATGTGTTATAAAAGTGAGAATTTCAGGCATAAAGAGCTCTAAATAGGTAGACTAATGTTATACACATTTAAATAACAAGGTTATTACAAATAGTTGGATGGTGTTTAAAATGAAAGATAAGTGGTGTGTGGAATTTAGCTTTAAGCAGTTTGTATCTGCCAAACATTTGAGAACTTCCTGCACTAGAACATTTGAAGTGAAAAAATGATAGTGAAAATCTTTCCTTTGGCACTTTGGAGAGAGCAAAGCAGCCCAAATCTAGGATGGATGAGTTTTTGGTGTTGGGATGGAGTGCCTTTTCCTTTTAAGGCATAAAATTGTGAATTTTGTCCGCTGCAGATCATCTGAGTTGTTTGTGCTAATTTTAAGACCAAACCGCCATTCCAACTGTGAAGAATGGTGCTAAGTGCATCATGGTTTCTTTTCCGATTCACGATTTTTCTCCGGGGTTTTGCAAAATTGCAAACTATGAACTAAAAATTTTATTAAAATCTCTTTAAAGGAGAATGCCATGGGAACATCCTGTCACTTTAAGCTTACGAGAACATAGATGATGCAACAGGACAATGACCCAAAATAAACAAGTAAATCAACAACAGAGCCTGTGCTGTAGTGTGATCTGAAGAGTCATGAACACAATACCAGAAATATTGATGATGTGGGTCACTCTTGATCAACAGCTACAGGAAACTTTTAGTTGAGGTAAAGGTGGTTACAGAAACATACTGATAAACTAACGAGGAACACAGACACTGGAATTGTATACATCACTAAATGGGATTATTATTATTATTATTATTATTATTATTATCATTATTATTATAGACTATTAATGATTGATTATTGGCAAAAATCTAAAAAAAAATTCATCTATACACAAAAAGTCTAGTTTATATAGCAGGAATCCTTACATCCTTAAGTTAAAACTCTTAAGTTTGTGTGTGTGTGTGTGTGTGCATGTGTGTGTGCGTGTGTAGTATTTCCTGTGCTGTAGATCATTAGGTCTTACAGGTGTCATGGAGTCACTGGAAGTAGCCCTGAGACTCAGCAAGGGGCCGAGAAATGTTGTGAAAAGCCCACTGCAGGATCCCATCAATGGAAGTCTGAAGGAAGCCAAACACGCACACACGCACACACGCACGCACACACACACACACACACACACACACACACACACACACACAGAGGTGTACACAGTCGGACAGCTGGTTCATGTTAAACACTGAATGTCCTGTGTAATGGTTTTTAGATGGTACACACTAGACAAACCAAGAACATGCTACTGCTGGGTTTCATAACCTACAGGTAAAAGATTATAGATAACATCTTATAGATGTTTTTATTTCTATCTAATATTATTATAGATCCACTGGGCTGAATATAAAATAAAAACAACCCTGGACCTAAAACAAAACTTTGTGGGACACCATAATGCACTTTTTATGTTCTAAAAATCTTCGTAAACTTTAACACAAATACACTAGTGAACGGTTGAATAACATTTAAAACTCATCTATGATCTCCAACAACATCACAACAGAACCATGTAACAATTAATTCTGTACTTCTGTGTTTGTGTGTTTGTGTGTGTGTGTGTGTGTGCTCACCTCCCCCATGTAGGAGTCCATCTCATCTTTGTTAAGAATCTGTGGTTCAGAGTGAACTGATCCCTGATCTGTACAATGCTGAGCTGCCTGAGGACAAGACAAAGGCACCAGGCTTAGAAATGTCTGACAAACACCACCATCAACACAAACACCAAACAGCTGATGATGATGATGGTGAGTGGAAAGCAATTGGTAATTAGAGTCAGATCTGTGTCACAAAACAATAAATAAAACAAGTCTAGTTCCAAACCCCCATCATTATGATTGTTAAATGTGTGTATTTGTGTGTAATGTATGTGTTTATTATGTGTATCTGAGTGTATTGTGTGCATTTTGTGCATTGTGTGTATGTGGCAGGGGGCATGGCACCACACCAGTTTTGTGAATTAAAAGAGAGGCAGGAGTGACAAACAGTAAGGAACCTCACCTGTGATCCATTATCTAACTGATATTGTCTATTGCAGTGATGAGGACAAGGATAAAGGGAGCGGACGCAGGCTGCACGAGACAGAGAGAATTCGCGAGTCTGCATAGTCCACCATGGAGTCCTTGACCTTTGCCAAATTTGTCCTGACCCTCACTGGCATCCAACAGTCCAACTAGTTCTAGACCCAGAACTTTTGACCGCAAGCCACATCAACATGGCCAAGATGGGACTGTTTGAGTGAGCTGTGACAGTGTGGGGCTGGCCTGAAGCCCAGTGACCGGCCCAGTTACTGCCACGCCTCTCTGGAGAGGCCCAGCACGCAGCTCCCTATCACCAGGATATTGAAGTACCCGGAACCATCTTTCTCCCAAACAACACAGACAATGTTTCCATGTGCTGTCCTTCAACGAGGTCGACTGCCTGTTCGCCCAACAGCTGTGCAATGCCTATCAGAGGTGTTTGCTGGTGGAGGAGCATGACGCTGGAGAGTTAGTTGACCTTGTGGTGCTCAAACAGTTTGTATCGGGCCTACTAAGCGGAATAGGTCCAGTGCCACCACCCAGCGTTGCGAAATGAGGTTGTCACCATAGCAGAGAACCACTTGCCAGCATTCCCGGGGACAGGTGACCCCCCTACAATCTTCCACAGTGTATTTGTGTGTGATGTATGTGTGTATTTGCATTGTTTGTGTGTATTTGGATATATTGTGTTTGTGTACATGTGTATTTGTATGGAAGTGTGTATTTGTGTATATTGTGTGGTTGTGTGTTTGTGTGTATATGTGTACTGTATTTCTGTTTGTACTTTGTGTACAGTGTACTGTGTGTACCTGCAGTGCTCTGGATGCTGTCTCCGTCTCTGTTGTCCATGATCTGGAACACGTCCTGCATCTCGCTCTTCCACTGAGAAAATCAAATCAATCACTAACTAACTTGAAGACTCTGAACACCATCACCATACACCACACAACATACACTATGCACCATCGCCATACACCACACAACATACACTATGCACCATCGCCATACACCATACACCATTATACATCACACCACACACGACCATACACCACACACTATCATACACCACACACCTTCACCATACACTATACACCATCATACACCACACACCATCATACACCACACACCATTACCATAAACCACACACCATACACTATACGCCACAAACAATCACATACCAAACACCATCACCATACACTATACACCACACACCATCATACACCACACACCACACACCATCATAAACCAAACACCATACACCACACACTGTCATACACCACACACCATCACCATACACCATCACCATCATAAACCACACACCAGCATACACTACACACCATCACCATACTCCATGATACACCACACACAATCACCATACACCATCATACACCACACACCATCACCATACACCACACATCACACACTATACACCACACACCATCATACACCAGAAATCCTCACCATATACCACACACCATCATACACCACATACCATCACCATAGACCACACACCATCGTACACCTCACACAAACACCATACACCATCATTAGACACCATACACCACACACTATTATACACCAATGCCATACACCAAAACCATCAGGAAAGATTAATGCATGTTATTGAATATAAGCATGTGTAATACCAGGTTCAACCACAAGGTGGAAGGTGATTTAAGAGATCTTATAGTATAATGGCTATTAGCTATCGCAAAAAAAACAACAACTATAGTTTATAGCAACAAAATAGACAAACGGAGCTGTTCTGATCTTTTTTATTATGGCACCCAGTGAGCCTTAACAGAAGAAAACATCAAGCCGGAAAAAAAATTTTCACAGTGAAAATTGTCAGATTAATTATTTAAAGGTTTTTACCCATCAGGGTTTCCGTGTTTTCTGTATGAATATTTCTTTAAAAGAGAACATTCATCTTTAAGGTGTTTAAGGTGAATGTTGTGTTACCTGGGGAAGTTGCAGTGAATGTGAAAGCTCTGCAGACACTCGGGACAGATGACCAGCTCTCCACGGCTCAGGTGGCAAACCCCACACCACTTCCTGACCCCCACCAGCTCTGAGTCCGGGGTCTAAGCACAGGCACATAACCACAAAATGTCCTGAATGTCTCATAAAGTCATAAAGTGACAGCTCGGCAAAATAAAGTAGGCAAAGGTTCATTCAGTTCTTCACTGCCTAAAATGGTTCTTCTCAGATACGTAATTGAACTTTTCGTTCTACAACGAACCTTCTAATGACTTCTCTAAAGGTACAACTGAAGAAGCCTTAGGGGTTCTACATTTTCTGTCATGTGGCACAAGCATCACTCTCAGGAAAGAAGAACCCAAAAAAGGTTCTTTTGAAATCCTTTCTGATAGAGCCATACTGTGGTTCTACATAAAACTGAAAACTTCTTAAGGGTTCCTGCCTTTCTGAAGGAATAACTCACTACCTTTAATGGTTTCCCCTGAGAGCCAACTTCAGAATCAGTAATGGTTCTGACTTCCTAAAGGGCTTTTGCTTAAAAAAAAATTCTGAGTGGAACTCTGTTAATGGGTTCTACATAGAACCTTTAGGGGTTTCCTTAGACAACCAAAACATCTGTTGGTGTTTTTTAGCTTCCTAAAAGGGCTCTTACTGGTATTCTTTTTTGATAGGGAAGCACTCTGTTATATGGTTCTATGAAGAATCTTTATAAACGGTTCCCACACATGAACAAATAAAACATCATTAAAGGTTCTTAATGGAACCTTTTCTTATAAGGGAATAATTTGGTTTACGCTTCTACGCATAATCTTTCAAAGAAGAGTCTTAAGTCACTATAAGGGTTTTATTGGAGCCCTGTATGACAGGGAAATATTTTCTTGTAGAGTTCTGCAGAGAATCTTTAAGAGATCCCCCAGAGATATAATTAAATGATCCTCCAGAGTTTGTAGCTTCAGAAAAGGGTTCCTTGGAATCTGGACATTTCCCAAGGATTCCAGAAGGGTTCTTATTGGAACCTCTTCTGAAATGAAAACTGTAGCTGAGGGACGACTGAAAAGCTCTGAAGGTTCTAAAGGGAAACTTTTCTTTGAAGGATCCCCAAGAAAACCAAACGAAACATCTTTATGTTTTTAAGCCTTTAAATGGTTCTTAATGGAACCCTTACTAATAGGGAAGCATTTTGTTAAACGGTTTTACATAGAACTTTTGAGGATTTTCCAGAGGGACAACTGAAATATCACTGAGGTTTCTAAAAAGGTTCTATACTGACGGGTAAACATTGTTACAGAACCTTTAATGATTTCCCCAGAGGATCAACCCAAGAGTCTGATGTTGTAGACTGTATTTACTATACACTGATGGCTGTATGCTTTCATTACTTAGCTACATTAGCTTTATATAGCTCTGGTGCTCAGAGGTGCTCAGAGCTAAGTCTCAGAGGAACTTTGTGTATTTTGTGTTTAATTTGATTTGTAATAGAACTAAAGGTGGAACCTGGAAGGCTGTAGGCTGTGTGCTCGTGCTGCTTGTGAGGGTGGAGAGTGAGGTGGAGGAGAAGAAGGAGAAATCCACCATAGAGTTGGAGCTGCTCTCTGTTAGAGGAGGATGAGGAGGCGGGGGATGAGGAGGCGGAGGATGAGGAGGCGCAGGATGAGGAGGCGCAGGATGAGGAGGTGGAGGATGAGGAGGTAGAGGTGGAGGATGAGAAGGCGGAGACTGTGGTACAATGACAACGTATTTACGTTCAGCTGTAGGTAATGTGATGTAGTTGAGTTGTCATGGTGATCATATGTTAAACTACGTACCTGAAGAGACCTGTTGGTCTCCTGAGCCATCGCTCTGCTGCTGTTACACATCCTACAGCACCACGAACCACTGCAACACACAATACACACTTTACTCATCACTGTGCTTACACACCACACAATACATCACAACAAACAAACAATACACGGAAACAACAAACCACATAGAACAAACAATACCCCACAACAACACACAATACACTCATAACAACAGTACACCAAAACAAACAAACAATAAAGCACTACAACACACACTTCACTTATTACTGCTGCTATCACATTTAACGCTGTTATTGTCAGTGCTAACACACACACACACACACACACACACACACACACACACAATATTTGCAATCAACAATAGAAAATTATGAATATAGGTCTGTTCTAGAACATTAATGATGACCATTGTCATAGTTGCAATCCAAAACAAGTACATAGTGTTTAGGTTTTAGATATTTAACAAAATAATCAAATAAATAAAATAAAACAGGTGAAAAGTGTATGAGGTGTGTATAAAGTGTGTAGAGTGTTGGACACCTGGGTATGGAGGAGAGTGGAGGCACCAGGCAGGTGAGGTGAAAGGCTCGAGGACATCCATCACAGCAAATCAGCTCACCACCATCTTTACACACTGCACACTCATCATCATTATGTTCCACCTGAATACACACACACACACACACACACACACACACACACATTTACGAACAAAGCAGTGCTACAACTAATTAACAGTAACTCTTTCTTTCTCTATCTGTCTGGCCGTCTGTCTGTCTGTCTACCATTTCTCTCATTCTCTCTCTCTCTCTCTCTCTCTCTCACACACACACACACACACACACACACACTTATCTATCTATCTATCTAACCTCCTGTCTCTTTTCAGTAGAGTATCTAATGGATCAGACTGCACTACACACATTAATTCCTCGAGTGTGTGTCTCCCCCTGCTGGTGACTGTGACTTTGTCCTGTCTGGGTCATGGGACCACTTGTCGTCTCCTCTAGTGCAGTGGAGGAATAAAACTCTCCCCCGACTTTGATGCATTTTTTGGCTCCTCCTGCAAGAAGAAAACAGTAGCTCAGTGGTTTCAATCACTCTCCAGAGTTTAGGATCTGTCAATCTCTCCATCTATCCATCCATCCATCCATCCATCCCTCTTTACCACTCTCGATGACTTGTTGGATGAGAATCTCCTCCACAGGACGCTCTCCAGCAGAAAGAGTGACAGCACGCTGGACTGACGTGGACACCGACTGCATGCCTACATGCGCCACAAACACACACACACACACACACACACACACACACACACACACACACGGTATTTCCACATTATATTTACTACACCAAAACTCTCTCTAAATACTTTACAAACCACACCAAAAAAAGAAAAGATTGTTTACCATTGCTTACTGAAACCTGAGACACAGATCCGCTGTCGGTCTTCCTCAAGGGTTTTCCTCTTCCTCCTGGAACATTACACACACGTTCACTCAAGTCAAATGATCAGAGAATCAGACTCAGGACCCTCCATCCTGTTTACTTTAATGATGATGATGATGATAAAGTCTATACCTGAGCGGATATGCACTGCTTTCTTGCCGTAATTCTGAGTTCGAAGTGCCAGTTGTTTCTCTCCGATTCCTCTCCTCCTGCTGGGGTGAGTTCGACTCTGCAGCTCAGGTCCAGGACTTCTAACAGGTCTGATTCCCAACCTCAGACCTGCCAGATGCAGACCTGCTTCTGTATTATTCCTCATTATTCCTCTAACATCAATGCAGCTTTCAACACTTACCATTCTTAATTTCATAATAAACAACAACACACTGTGCTTTTAACCATTTATAGTTACATTCAGTCTGTGTTGTAGAAGCTACAAACATTCAATCTCTCACCAGTCTCTTCTTTATTCCCTCTCTTGATGTTATTAAGCTAAAAAAACAGCTTTTATCGCAAACTCCTCCGTTCTGAAGATTTAAATCTACAGTTTTACCTCTGACTGGTGGATCTTTTGCAGGAGCAGACCAGGCAGTCTAGACTTCACCACCCTACAATCATCAGTATATCAGCAGGTGTCCACGACCCTGTAACTAGTTCACTGGTTAACTACCGGTTAACCTGTAACTAGTTACCTTCCTTGAAAGGTACTAACCACTGTATACTGGGACACATTCGACAAGACTTGATGTTTTGGAGATGCTCTGACCCAGTTCTCCAGACATCACAGTTGGGTCCTGGTCAAAGTCACTCAGATTCTTAAACTTGCTCATTATTCCGGCTTCCAACACATGAACTTTGAGAACTGACTGTTTAATTGCTGTCTGATTATATGGGATATATTAATGTTATTAATTTCACCTGTTAATATATTGGTGGTTTTAACATTTGTGGCTGATCTGTGTGTATTGTAATAGAATTATTACACCGATTACACTTCCACAATTAATGAGGTTATTTTTTACAATCATTAGCTAAATATTATCAAGTACCTTCAGGCAAATTAGCGAAGAGGTCCTGAAGTTTGGGGTAACTCTCCTGATTGTACTCCTTGGACAGGTTGTTCCAGAAGGCCTGAAGAATGGATGAGTCCTGCTCTAGAAGCCATGTTAGGAGGGAATACACTGCTTTATGGATCCCATCATTCTTTGTTCTCTCCAGAGTTTCCTTAGAAATACACAGAACATGGATTCAAATCATATTAATTAGATCATAACTGCATGATAAGAACTAGCAAAGCTATCTGAAGTTACACCTGTTCAACCTTAAAGAATAAAATATTAACCATTTCTTTTTATTAACTTTTTTCTATATTAAACTGGACCTAAAGTTGAGCCGTGTGGGACACCTGTAGAAAAATGTAAATGTAAGGTCTTTACTCTTACCCCGAGAAGATGGTCAGAAATGACGTCATGATCTGCCAAACCATAGAGCAGTGGGAAAGGGTCATGGATAGCCATCGCAATTTCTGTTCTAGATGCTCTGAGATAAGAACGAAGCTCGGACTCCCCAAAAGCCTCTGCTTGGGTCATGATGCCTGTAACATGAAGAAATTTTCTTGTACATCTGGTTCAACCAAAATGTAACTGGATATGGTACTTTACATGATGATTCTCAGGTTACTAGCTGTTCTTCATACGGTGTAGGTCTACTTACCTGGTGCAGGTGATGAGAGTTTTAAGTTTTACTTTCTTCATCATTGCTATTTATTTGCTGCTGTGTATTATGACCAGTGGGAATCTCTTTAGTGAACTTTGACCTTAAGGTTTCAGCCCTTCAGGGACCAAGCGATGTTTGGACTACTTGGGAAAATTCCTCTAGAATGCTTTAATCCCATGGGAGGATTTTTTTAACACGCTACTGCTGCTCGGTCAAAGTCTGTCACAGTCTGACAAGTTAGTTTCTGGGTAAAGTTTTGGAAAGTCCACAGTTGGGCAATAAGACACTATTTTCACTTATACCTACGCAAAGGTCTAGATCTTTCTGTCTTAACTGCCCACCTGTTCCTCTATAGGACTAACTGAAGTGTGTTCAGGCCAGGGGAACCCCACACATATACACACCACAAACATAAACTAGCATTCTGACATTCTTCATGTCGAAGTACAGAGATAATTTATTTCCAAATGACTTCCCGATTTGTCATGGTTTAACATTTAAACAAATAGACTTGAATTACACTGAAGTGCCAGAAAAACTGGTAAACGAGTCTTATACTTGGTAGGCCCCCTAGGTACTTGGATCTCTGTGTTCCACAGTGCATTGCATGGTATCCCAGATGTGTTCGATAATGTTGAGATCTGATGACTTGGGTGGAAATTGCAAAAACCTAAACTCAGATGAGTGTTCCTTTAACCATAATTTGGCATCTCGAGACATGTGGTGGCACATTGTCCTGTTAGAAGAGGACAAAACCATCAGAACGAATGCAGGACATGATCGGGTGTACACATAGTGTTCACCCGTCAGACAGGTTTGTAGCTGTACCAGGGGTCCCATGGAATGGTAGATAAACAATCCCCATACCATCATGGAGACACCACCAAAATGTACCAGTATTGGTACATAAGTGTATAGATGATGGATTTTGATAAGATAATCCCTAACGGGGAATAAAAATGAATATATAGTATTTATACAGTATTTAGGAAACTAAAAGTTCTGACAGTCTATAGGGCGTTCATGTTGTGGCTGATGTTTCTTTCAGTGTGTGTTAATAAAGTTGAATTAACCCAGTGAGTCAATAACAGTGTGTGGTTTCAACACAGAGACTTTATTGATCTTTTCAGACAGATGTCATGCTCATAAATGGCTTCACAGAATGTGAACTGTAGTGTTCAGCTCGACCCCTCAGCATCACGTCCAGGAACAGCTGTGCGCTGACTGGACGTTAAAAAAAAGAACCTGAAATGCAGCTTCACCTCGATGGTGCATCATGAAAATACACGTTCACATCACAAACGTATCAATGCTTCAGAAATGACTCATCGTGTGTCTTATGCTGCGTTCAGATGGAGTCATGTGGCTCCCTCCGGTGGTATTTATAACAAATGGAACATTGTTTAGCAAGTGATGCAAAAGTATCAATATTGTGTGATTTCTTTCTAGTCTTTTTTTTAGGAATTTAACAACCATTCTGAGAGAAATGTCCATGTTCCTCATATTCTGGAGTTATTTCCATCTTTATATTACTTTAGAAATGCCTTAACAACAATGTAGTGCCTAGCACAATCGCTAATTGGTGACAGCGCAGACATCAGCTAGTGCAACCTAGCGGCTTCCATTTCAACACAACATATTTCGTTTTTCATACTTTTGCATTTTGGTGTTCGATTAACAGAAGGCACACAAGTGTCACAAAAAACTGAGGTGAAAAAGAAAGCACAGGTTTCAGGATCAACATTGAAATATTAAAATGTCTGAGATTAAGTGTTATGTACACTCTATTTACTTCCGTTATGGTCTTCTGTGTTCATAAATACAATGTTAATAATATTAATAATTCCTGATGACCATCACAACGGCAGCCATTTTTAAAATGCTAACATCTTTGATCCATCAGTAAACTGACTAAACAACCCAGGATAAAATAACTGAAATTAAATAGTAAATGTCTCTCTATATATTTATATACACACACACAGTGGTGTCAGTGCATTTAGGTAAACGTAAGACAACATTATCATAAAATGTGGTAAGTAAACATTTCACATTCCTTTAACGTAATCGCTGCAACGTCCTGAATATCACAGCCAACAACGTTTCTGTACATTCACCATCATCCTAAGAACCGTAACATTCATCTGAGGAACAGGGATCGTCCTGGTTATCCTGCCGTGAGCTCAGTGTGATGATAATCTTTACATATTTCTTAACTTTATGACACTGAAACAAAGTGCAACATACAAAAGATTGACTGTGTTTCATGGTGCAGAAAATAGTAAATAAAAAAATAAACAAACGTACAGGACAAATAGAAATTTTACAGTAAAACACAGCTCATAAGATCCTCAGATATTCTGTTAGCATTTGCAATTATATCCATTAAACACAGCTCACTAAGAAACATTTAGCTAGCTTATATAACCTCAGAATGTTTTAACTAACTGAAACCTCTCTTAATGACTGTCATTTTATTAGGTTTAATTAGCATGCTAATTTTGTTAGCGTTATCTATTTGTTAACATTTATGGAATGTTTAAATAAAATTCTAGCATGATTAGCTCCCAATTTATGTTCCTCTTGTACTCCGCTATAGTTCTTATTTCCCATGTGACTTTTCCAGAAATAAATATAACACTATGTTAAAATAAAACTAAAGGGCTGAACATTTACCTTGTCCACTGACACATTGTTGTAGTTTTGGGTTTTTGTGTTGGACTTTTTTTGGAGAGTCACTAATATCAGCACGTAGCAGTAAGTAAGTACTAGCCTTTAGCTTAAGTACTAGCAGCTTCAAGTTCACAATGTATAACCAGCACACTAGCTAGTTACCGCAAGACATTATTGCTAACTAGTTAAAAGACAATATTGTATTTACCAAATTAGCAAATATTCAGTGACTGTACGTCCCAGATTGTTGTTGCTAAATTTGATTGGAATGCACTGTTTAGCTAAATTAGCTAAGAAGTAAAAACCTAACTACTTGCCTTCGTCTTATGGGCGAGTCATAAAACAGGACATCATCAGTGTTTGAGTTCATTTTGTTCAGTCAGTTCTAGCAGCTTTCAACTTCACTTTCCATGATCTATTACAACACTAACACAGCTAGCACTCTAAACTTACAGGAGGAAATTATGAGATGCCCAATTTTGCCGAACACAAAAAGTGTTGCTTGTGAATGTTTTGACTAAATGAACGAATCACTGATCACGTTCATCTTTAAAATTTGAATAGTATTAAAAACACAGAAGTATGCACTGTTATATTAGTTATGTTGTTAACTAGTTAGCTACTTTAGCTAGCCATCTTAGAATTAAAGTTGGAATTGTCCTGTATGTTAGCTGTACCCAGCACTGAACTGTTCCACCACCCCAATCATACCTCAAATAGCAGACCATAAGGGGGCGCCCTGTGAAAACCTGATCTATGATTACAGAAAAAGGGAGGGCCCCCTAGTGGCTCGGAGGCTATAAGACATTGCTTATATACACACAGCTAGACCTGGCAACCATAAATAACTATATTACAGGCTTCTTTTATTTTGACTGATTCCAGATCAAATTTAGGCACACTGATTAGTCACCATTGTATTGCAGTGGATTATTATAATGTTTATATTTTACAATTAATCGCTGACTGATTTATTTTTTTTGTTTTTGGGAAGGATCAGGAACAAGTCTGAGTATGTTTATCTTTGTCTATGTTCTTCGGTACTGTAGCTGACATGAAGATGAAATAGGTGAATATGTAATGAAGAAGGTTAACAGTGTGGGAGGGCGAGAACGAAACGGAGTGAAGCCCTTATTATATTGGAAAGTTATTTTACACACACATCACATCTAATGATGAGTGTTTATGATAATAGAAATACTATTTACAGTACAGTACAGCGTGGCAGACCTCAGCATGGAAACTCAAGTCTTTTTAAACAGCGCTATTGTACCTTAATTTACGAAAGCAGACAAAGCATGCGAATTGCATTACTGGCTGAAATCAATCTGGTGCAAGGTGATTGCTTATGGCATCGTTAAGATTAGATAGGCCATCTGAGGTCTTTTATATAACTGACGATATGCAGGGGACCAGAAGACGTGACTGACTCCGGAACTTAGCCTACATGCATTAGAACAATAAAGAAACCATCCTATGCACTGCCCTTACTTCCTGTTTGGAATCTCAGTCGATGTAGAAAACGAAACAGAATTCAAGATTAGAATCACTTAGTTGTCGTCCTTTATCGCTCTAACATCTTGTCATTGTTTGAAATATTTACATTATGCTATTACTCGGTTGCCAATACGGATGTGATTATTTTAGAGCTTCAATCGCTCTCAGTTCAGTGGGATGATAAAAGCCTGTGTCTGGTCGGGTTGCTGAGCCACAGGAAGCAACAGAAGAAGCAGGTGTGTGAGTGGAGGTGTCCAGAAGGGGGCGCTATACTAACACGAGCAGTTGCTCTCACTGACAGGAGGCTCTTGGGCTTTATCCAGCTTGATGTCGATCACTGAGAGGTTCAGCGTTAAAGGAAATGT
This sequence comes from Duopalatinus emarginatus, assembly GCA_028565595.1. Classification (NCBI taxonomy): domain Eukaryota; kingdom Metazoa; phylum Chordata; class Actinopteri; order Siluriformes; family Pimelodidae; genus Duopalatinus; species Duopalatinus emarginatus. Next base: position 22,073,694 of record JAOVVF010000048.1, read on the forward strand.
ACAGTCAGCACTTAGAAAATACACAGAGACCACGCCCATGTTACTGTGCTTAACAGACACAAAGACCACGCCCACTTTACTGCAGTTAACAGATACAGAGAACACACTTACTTTACTGTACGTAACAGACAGAGACCACACCCACTTGACTTTGCTTAACAGAGACCACACCAACCAACAGAGCACTGTAGTAAAAATAAAAATAATTCTTAAAAATAAGACTTGCCTAATAATTGTACACACAGTGTATATCTTAAACAATCTTGGTAAAATTATAGTTACTTTTACCAGGTAAAAATGCTAACTGGTTGTTAGCTTTACTGTTACTACACAGTCACGTGATCTGCGAATTCATCCGAGAGAATTTAAAGAGCGAGCAGTTTAAAAATAGCCAAACCTTTCTGTTATTATACCTAATCAGTGTGTGAGGAGAAGCCCTCATTACAGCACTTAACAAAGACCACACCCATTTTACTGCACTTAACAGCCACAGAGACCACACCCACTTTAAAGCACTTAGTAGGCACAGAGACCACACCTACTTTACCACAATTAACAAACGCCTCTGTTCATTTACTGTAAATGATGTGCACACTGAAACCTGGTCATTATCATCTATATTCCTGTATAATAACAACTCTTATTTTGAGTGAGTGTGTTAAAGGATACTGCCTTCTTTATTCGTCTCATCCAGATTCTCCATTCCAGGGAGAGCCGCAGCCACTCGCCTAAACAACTGAGAAACAAGACAGAGTGAGAGAAGGAGAGAGAGAGAGAGAGAGAGAGAGAGAGAGAAAGAAAGAGAGAGAGAGAGAGAAAGAGATAATTGATATAATTGAACATTGAGATAATCTGATTTTGAGATAATCTGATTTTAAAATGATCTGATCTTGACAAACTGATCTTAAAATTATCTGATCTTCAGATGATCTGATCTTGAGATGACCCAATCTTGAGATAATCAGATCCTGAGACAATCTGATTTTTGAGATAATCTAATCTTGAGACAATCTGATTTTAAAATAATCTGATTTTGAGACAATCTGATTTTGAGATAATCTGATTTTGAGCTGACCCAGTATTGAGATCTGATTTTAAGATAATCTGATCCTGAGACGATCTGATCTTGATCTTGATTTTGAGATAACCCAATCTTGAGATAATTTGATCTTCTTTACCCTTTGTTGCACTGAATAATTCAATTATATTACTCTGTGTATAGATCTGTCTCATGACTCATGATGAGTGATTAATTATGAAATAAACAGAATACTGTAATTGACTTGCAGTCGGGGAATAAAGACAGGATGAGGGAATGAAGATATAAATCACCTGTTTCACATTACTGCCGGTTTTAGCGCTCGTCTCAATAAACATCACATTCAGCTCTTTAGCTCTCTGCTCACCTTCTTCAGTGGAGATTTGTCTAAAATTCAATTAAAAAAACATCAGGCAATATAGTAATAATTATTATTATTATTATCATAAAAAGGCTTTAGGAGTGACATGTACAGATAGGAGGAGAAGCTACATCTGATTTATAATAAATGCGTAAATGACGTCATGTAAAGTAGGAGGAGCTACAGATATAAGTTCGGTCATGGCATAATTTTTTTTAATTAGTGTGTTATCAGGAGGCGGGGAGAAGGGGTTTGAGAGAGTGGCTATAAAATGATTGACAGGGTGGGCATAAGTTTTCTCTTATTAAAAAGGAATAGCACATAAAAATAACTAATTTACAGACACAGAAAGTGAATTTTAAATCGTTGGGATAAATCTTGCATTTGCATTGACTCCACCCACTAGTTTGCATATTGCATATCAGTTTGCAATTCGAGATCAGACAGCGAATTTTCTCATGTGAACAAAGGAGATCCTCTAGATCTAAAATTCACTGATGTATGTCTGAGAGCCGAACCTCTTCTCCTCCAAATCTGTCTTGTTGCCGACCAGCATGATGATGACATCACTTCCTCTCTCCGTCCTGACATCATCAATCCATTTAGAGGTCAACTGGAAGGAATTTATATCTAAAAACAGAAGGAGCAACAACATCAGGGTCACGCTTACAGAGTACACACTCAGAGTACGGATTTAAAGTACACACTTGGAGTTCACACTCAGAATACACATTGAGAAAACACACCCCAGAATACACAATCACAGTCCACACTCGGAGAACAAACTCACAAAACACTCGGAGTACACATTGAGAAAAAACCCTCAGATATACACTCTGCACACTTAGAGTACACACTCAAGGAGTACACAATCAGAGTAAACACTCAGAGTACACACTCCAAGATGAACGTGATATGAGGCAGACACCTGTGATTCGTTAGCAGCCGTGTGTGTTTGCGTGTGTGTGAGAGTGTGTGTCTCACTTGTGATGTCATACACCACCACGGCCACAGTAGAGTCTCGTATGTAGCTGGGGATGAGGCTCCTGAAGCGTTCCTGACCCGCTGTGTCCCACAGCTGTAACCTCACCTGCAACATGGAGGAACATTCAGATTAGTGTGTCTCACAGCAGTGCTGAGATCCACATTTACTTTCACATCCACCCACATCTACATCCATCCACCACCACATCTACATCCACATTTACATCTACAGCCACGTCCACATGCAAATCCATCCACCTAATCCTCATCTACATTCACATACACCTCCACATTCATCTAAATCTATCACCACATACACATCCATCTACATCTACATCCACCATCACATTCACCAAATCTACTGCCACATACACATCCATCTACATTCCCATCTACATCCACATGCACATCCATCCACCCAATCCTCATCTACATTCACATACACCTCCACATTCATCTAAATCTATCACCACATACACATCCATCTACATCTACATCCACCATCACATTCACCAAATCTACTGCCACATACACATCCATCTACATTCCCATCTACATCCACATGCACATCCATCCACCCAATCCTCATCTACATACACATACACCTCCACATTCATCCAAATCTACCACCACATAGACATCCATCCACATCCACCTTCACATTCACCCACCACCTCATCCACATCTACAACCGCTTCCACATCTACATTCACATACAACTCCAGATTCATCCAAATCTACCTCCACATACACATCCATATATATCCATAACCACATCCACATTTATATTCATATCCACCTTCACAATTACCCACCACCTCATCTGGATCCACATCCACATGTACATCCACTCCCACATGTACATCCACCTCCACATCCATATCTACAACCACCTTCACCAACCACCCCATCCACATATAAATCCATATCCACCTCCACATACACATCCATCCACATTCATCTATATCTACATCCACATCTACTGTACATCCACCACCACATCCATCCACCAACTCATCCACATCTACAGCAACTATCACATCCACATCTACATCCACATCCACCTCCACATTGATCCAAAATGTACCTCCACATACACATTCCTTCATATCCATATTCATACATATCCACATCCACCTTCACATACACATCTACATCCACCTCCATATCCACCCACCACCTCGTCCACATCCACCCACCACCTCATCCACAACCTCATCCACACCTACGTCCACATGCACATCCATCCACATCTACAACCACTTTCACATCCACATACAACTCCACATCAATTCACATCCACATGTGCATCCACATGACATCCATGCACATCTACATCCACCCATATTTACATCTACTGTACATCCATCCACATCTACATTCATATTTACATCCATCCACAGACACACAGTGTGTATGTGTGTAATTAAATTCAGCAAACAGATTTGCTAGTAAGTATAAGGGTATCATATCGTGACACCACTACAGACTGAAAGCATCTCACTGCAGTGTGAAGATTTACCGTTCGATCTTCCAGGTACATGGTTTTTGATAAGAAGTCGATCCCAATGGTTGCCTACAGACAGAAGAACACCACGTCAGTGACATCTGTCAGCAGATATTTGGAGTTTAGAGTGTATGATATAGAGTACCTGATAGGTGTTGTCGAAGCTGTCGTACATGAACCGTGTGATCAGGGACGTTTTTCCAACTGAAACATAAAACAAGAGAAAATCTTATTGATGCTACGGAAGCTGTGGATCGGAAGCCATCCCAAAGCAGTACCCTGGCCCGCCCCCATAGGGGCATGTCTTGCTCTAAAGTACCCTGTTACCATGAAACGTGGTTTGTTGGTTAGCTCAAGGTTAGGGAACCGGTCTGGTCATGGTTTAGTCCCTCTCTACCAACATGACACCATTAAAGTGCCCTTGAGCAAGACACCAAACGACAATACTGCTCCCCGGGTGCCATGGTTAGGGGCTGCCCATCGCCCCAGGCAGGTGTTTTCACTGCCCCCTAGTGTGTGTGTGTTCACTAGTGTGTGTTTGACTGCATGGATGAGTTAAATGCAGAGGTCAGTTCCTTCATGTGCAAGCACAGTAGGTCAATCACTTCACTTTCACTATCAAGTTGTGTGTCTTCCTGTACACTGTTCACTTTTTCCATACACTTGGTAGAGAAGAAATGGCTGAAGTTTACTGATAAAGGGGAGAATCTGGTGTGAGTTGAGGGTTTGGGTCCTGGGTCTGTTTAATTGCAGAATGTCTCTTCCTTAGTCAGATGGAGAATTCCTTCTTTATAAACCAATGATGTTTCTCCATCACTTATGAGTCAGTGATCTACCACTAAGATACATCAGAAGTCTTCAGCTGAGGACCCTCCATCACCATCCACACTTCTGAAGCTCGTCCTCGGGTCAAACACACACCATCTCATCGTCTATGATATCGTCCTGATTAAAGTAGGTGAAATCGTCCACAGCTGATCAATCCGCAGCAGATCAATCGTTCCAACTCGCCCTGTCCTGAGCATCCTCCTCCGTCACCCCCACTACCTGCATATCCTCCCTCACCATATCTATAAACCTCCTCTTTGGTCTTCCTCTCCTCCGCCTGCCTGGCAGCTCCATCCTCTTCCTCCTTCTTCATCCCTCGTCTACACATGGCCAAACGATCTCAGTCTCACCGCCCTAACACCCTACATGCTCATTCCAGATTTATTTATCTTTTCCAGTTTAATAAGCTTGCTTAATCTTTTGGGAAGGCTTTCCACTCGATTTTGGGGGTACTTAAGAGCATTAATTAAAGTGAAAGTAAAGTGATTGAACACTGTGCTTGCACACCGAGGGAACTGACCTCTGCATTTAACGCATCCGTGCATTGAAACATACACTAGGGGGCAATGACATCAGAGGCTACCTTCTTAAATGCTTTTAGCCACCAGTACAGCATTGTACACCAGTGCTGTCAAGTTGGTGAGTAAGACAGCAGGGTTTAAACACACCAGGGTTCCAGTCAAACAGACTAAACCCTGAGGATGGCAAAGCATCTGTTATCTACTCCAGAAAGCAGTATGAAGACTATTATCTTCATCTACACATGAACTCCTCAAACACGGCAGGTCTGAATAAACAAAACACGATCGTGATTATAACATACACTGTGATATAAAAACTAGTCATGATATAGAAACAGGTCATAATGTATGTCTACAGTGAGGTTTACACACTGTTGTGATTTTCATCAAGAGCTGAATACATAAACAGATCATTTTAGGAATGCTTCAGGATTGTCTGTATGACACGACACTCCTGCTGAATCACACACACACACACAGACCGGGCGTGTCCACGTCATACAGGTCAGTCCTGTTCCTCAGAGAGGAAAAAACAGGACTGACATGAAACACGATACACACTCCAGGACTGTCTTTGATATAGTTCGACAGTGGAAATAACAATAACTGGTGCACACTATTACAGGAGGAAGGGATAGAAAAAGGGGCAGCGCTTGAAGTCAATGGTACAGAAGATCCAGAAAGATGTGTTTTTAATGTCTTAGTGCCAGATACCAGAGAGCACAATCAGAGGTCCATGCCTCAACAGGTCACAACTGTTTTGACAGCTGCTTAGGCGGGCGGTTTTAATGTTGTGGCAGATCACTGTATACTAATACATTATTCAAATATATAACTGAATTAAAAAAAAGGCTTACATGAAAAAACATGGGTACAATGTCTCTCTCTCTCTCTCATTGTATGCGTGTGTCTTTATTCCAAATCCTAATCCAGATCCTGCATTTCTGTAAAACTGCTTTGTTCCTAAATGTGCTATACAAAAACAAAACAAATAAAAATTAAATTGAATTTTGACTTCAAGTATATAACAATTAGTAATAAGTAATTTCATAATAACAGCTTATTCAATATCTTCTATCCAGTATTTGTAGTTTTGTAGGTTTGCTGTTTTAGCTTTTCAATTATTTTGTGCCATAAAATCTTTATCAGAGTCATTTTTGCTTTAACTGAAAAAGAGTATTTTGCACAAGTAGAAGCCACAGGACTGTGTAGTGTACTAATGTACCAAACAATATACTCACATATACAGCACACTATACTGTTGAATATTACAGTACACTATACTGTAGAAAGCTATACTATATTGTAGAGAACTATACTGGAAAATATTATACTACTTTACTTTACTTTACTTTATGTTACTATACTATACTATACTATACTATACTATACTATACTATACTATACTATACTATATTGTAGAGAATTATACTGGAAAATATTATACTACTTTACTTTACTTTACTTTACTTTTCTATACTGTACTGTACTGTAGAAAGCTATACTATATTGTAAAGAACTATACTGGAAAATATTATACTACTATACTATACTATATTTTACTATACTATATTATACTATACTACACTATACTATACTGTACTTTACTGCACTATACTTTACTGTAGAAAGCTATATTATATTGTAAAGAACTATACTGGAAAATATTATACTACTATACTTTACTTTACTTTACTACACTATACTATACTGTACTGTACTATACTGTAGAAAGCTATACTATATTGTAGAGAACTATACTGGAAAATATTATACTACTTTACTTTACTTTACTT
>JAOVVF010000048.1:22107463-22117483 GCA_028565595.1 Duopalatinus emarginatus
ACAGTGTAAGCAGTAACGGTGCAGGCTGCCCGAAACTGGAGGAGGTAACGTTAGCCCTATTGCCACCTCACAAAGTAACTAACTTATTCTTTTGTTATATGCTCTCAAAATTAACATAAGGCCACGTTAAATTAATGTTCAACTAAACAATAAAGTAGGCTTAGCCTAAAAGGGTAGCCTTGGTTGATGATGATTGTTTGCATAGGCGTCGCCAACATTCAATCTGAGAGGGACGTGTCCCCTTGGCATTTCATAATTGTTTGTTTGGAACCCCCCGCCCCCTGTAAACGTAAAACATTAGTTCACCCAGTGCTTTTTCTGTTGCTTCGCGAAAGAATCCGTTCCACTTCATCAGTAGGAGAAAACACATACCACTGAAAGTGAATCTTTAGTACAGAGACAGTAAAGGTGCATGCCAGAGGTCTGCACTGGGACTGGTTCCCGCTGGGTCCCGAGGCAAATGGGCGGTTTGTACTTATCTGCGGGTGGGAATGGGCGGCCAAAACAAAACACTGCGGGATTACAGACTATAGCCTAAAGGTAATTCCAAATAAATAACGTACTGAGAATGAGAATAGAATATGAAACTACCTTTATTTTATTTAAAAACTACATGAAAATAATGAAATAGGAGAGCTATTCCAGACAAGTGCGTCAAAATCTGCAGGCCAGGAAAATGAAACAAACCCCAAGAATCTCTTTATTATTATCCTATATTAGGTTTAACGTTTTAACGATTTAACACTTTGCCTTATTTACTGTAAGTAACAGCAGGCTGTTCTTGGTTGATTGTTAGTTGTTTGCAATATTTGCTCCCACAATGGACATCAGGAAATTCTTTACAAGAAGAAGTGGAAAGGAAGTCAGTTTTTTTCCAGTGGAAATATTAGTGTAGTTAGCAGGCTAATTAATGTCAGGAGATCCTTCAGCTAGCTTAATGATAGCTAGCATCTAAATTTGTTAAAAATACACCAAAATGCAAGAAAGGGCATCTAATTAATGAAAAAATATTTTTAAAAATATTTTTAAAAATTAATAAAAAAATACCCCCCCCATCTCATCTCATCCACGTGTCCCCCCCAACATTAAAAATGCTTCCGACGCCAATGCTTGTGAGCGCACTATTTCTGTACTTCTTGAGATTAACTAGGCCACTACATTACATTTAGAGCACATAACTAATTCACACCTAAGTTTTATTTTGTAGTACAACAATACTGTAAACTATACTCAGACTAAAATCAGACTTTATATTATAGCTATACATTTGCACTTTTTTATTTATAACCGCAATCTCAAAGTCACACAAATGAGGATAAGTTCTCTAAAAGGAGAACATTATGTTTGTCTCCTTACAGCTGAGTTCCACCGGTTCATGTCCCGCATTCATTCTGATGGGTTTGTCCTCTTCTAACAGGACAATGCACTACTACACACGTCAAGAGATGTCACATGTTATTATTACTTTACATATATTATTACTTTGAGAAACAGTTTGCGGTTGTCATTCACACCCAAGTCCCCAAATCTTAGTCTTATTAAAGACATCTTTACATCTTATTAAAGACATTATTAAAGACATTTCCACAAGCTTTTAGAGTCCATGCCCCATGGTGGACCTACCAGGTATTAGACCAGTTTTTCTGGCACTTCAGTGTTTAAACCCCTATTAACACATTAACATACACCAGCATGATCACTGAACCTGTAAAACTGTGGTTCACTTGTGGTGGTTTCAATTGAACACAATAAACATGGTATAGAAATAAAAAAAAAAGGAAACCCAAACAAGTGATGGCGTGTTGCACATTTATTTCACGTCCAACAAAGTGTTAAGTGTCCACAGACATTAGAAGACACAAGTCCAACACTTCTTGAGCACTAAGTACACTACGGCTTATCCATAATGGGTACAAAGAGGTTACACCTGTGTGCCGGATTTGGTTTATATACACAGCGTGAAAGGGAGATGCGCCTACAGGAGATGAACTGGCTGAAACTTCGGGGCGAAGGGAGGAGGAGAAGGAGAAGGTTCGTGTAGACGTCTGTGTCTTCATTATTGACAGAAATAATACAGCTAGTATTATGGTGTAAATGCTACTGATACACTGTAGGCAGGTGAGTAATTATATACAGCATGCGCTCACATATGTATACTTAGCAAATAGACAGGAAAAAGGGACAAACAAAACGCGAGCTGAGCACCGAGACACGTCGCTGGAACCCTTCAAACCAGTAAATCCTTCCGTTAATCGTCATAGTCAACAAAACAGGCTGAAGTGTACTGATATTAATACACAACTCAGAGAGTCATAACAGCGGAGTCGCAAACATTACAACCACTTCAAAACCTGCAAATGTGGGCTATTTATTTATTTATTTTATTGTGCTCCCTGGGTTGGTTGGCCCAAGGCACATGTATCATATATATTTATATTATAACAGAGCCAGTTGAAGGCATCAAACACTTTTTTTTATTTAAAGAAGCATCTGATTTTATATAACAGAAGGTATCATTTGGTTACAAATCTAAATAAGTGCTACAGCCTGAGTCCATAATACATAATGAACATCAGTTAAACAAAATTAACAGTCTAGTCATCAATATTAGCTAACCGTTAGCAAGTGCTTTGGCAAAAATCAGACACGTGTGGCATCTTTTCCAGTCAGTTATTAGCTAAAAATATTGGATCTGATAAAAGACTGACTAGTCAGGCTAAGCTAAAACGCTAGCTCACATGCTAGCATTTTGTGCGTACATGCAAAAGATTCCTTTTCAAAACAGCAATCGTTAAAAAACGTGTACATGGACACTCAGACATGAAATCTTTCACTATAAGAGCTCAATTATTGTACTCTAGCTAGCAAAATACTGCTTGCTTTAGCATGCTAACATTGCCAGATTTTATGCTAACTTGTAGCACTGATCATTTCGACAGTTGATATATAATATATAAAAGTAAGTGAATTTACTAATCAGTCTCATCCCAGCCTCAATGCTAGCAAAGGAAATGGGTTCATTCAAGTTTGGTGCAGCTTGTATGTTTTTAGCTTAATGCTAGCTCATGTTTAGCCTGTTTACTGAGGTAACTATTACACTGGGAGAGAAATTCACAGTTCAAAGAGTTCTGTGCTGGTTTTATCAGATACTTTCAACTAAATTCCTATTAAAATTAGTATCATTGTACAGGATGCTTCAGGACCGGCTCTGTTGTAAACACGCAAAGTTATAAGACATGGTGGTGAATGACTGATTGATCAACACCAACACCAATACCAACACCAGCAGGTTTTATATCAACCAACACCCGCAACACAAATAACTTCCTACTCTCTGACATCTCTGATGTGTACTTAATAACTACATTTTAGACTAAGTAATAATGATATTTTAGACTTTAAACTCTGGAAACAGACTAAATTCATCCACATAAAACCCTGCTGAAAAGAATACAATCCGTTTAGTAAAGGTACGTCCCTTATTGGTATCTAACGGGAATCGGCTTAATAGGTTTCCGTCAGATTCCTAAAAGCTTCCGTTAGCAAGTTTTCGTCATGCTAATCCTGCTAACAGGACCCATGTAGTGAATTATAGCAAAAGACAATGAAATGCAGAGCCATTAGGAAGGACAGATTCCTTTAAGCTACCGTTACACACCAACAGAACACAATAAGACACAATAGAATGCATGATTTTTTTTTTCAGCAGGGGGATTTTTTTTACTTTTTGGTCTCTTGTTTTAATACTAAAACCGAAATTGGATCTGGAAACATGGATTGGTTGTGTTTTATGAGCAATCAGAATATCCTATATAATATATATAGCCTAATAAATATATTTCTTATAATAATCCCATCTTGTTTTCAAGTGCTCTGATACACACATTCACAGAGTGTCGATTAAACACTCCCAGAGACACCACTAGCCGTTAGCCGCTAACTTGAACTTTAGTGACTGAAATTAAAACTGTACCATTAATAGGACAACTTAATAAAATGAACCTGAACTCGTCTCCTGTGTGAAGTTCAACATGAACATGTAGCTAAATAACGTTATAAACGTGTGATGCTTAGTAAATAAAACACTTTAATTTTAAAAAATTTATTAATTAATAGATGTGATAAAATGTTAAATCTTTAGCAGTTACTTCACTGACACTAATTATAACCGAATAAACCTTTTTAGAACTGTTTTTCTCATTCACTTGGTAAATAGTTATTAAATGTTTCGGCACTCAGAATATTATAGGATTTAATTAATGAGGTATGATAATTAAAAAAACTTAAAGCGGTTAAAAAGTCTCAACAAAAACAAATATCACAATATAAATCATGCATTTATTTCCACAGTGACTTTCATTTTAGTTCTAATCTTGTCCAAGTTTAATGCAAGTGAAAGTGAAGTGATTGACCTCACATTGACTTCACCTGTGCTTGCACACAGTAGAAATTGACCTCCATGTTTAACTCATCAATGCAGTGAAACACACAATAGTGAACACACTTGTCCAAAGTCGCTATCCATGGCACCTATGGAGCAGTTGTTCAAGGGCACTTCATCAAGTCGTGTCTTATCGTTACGTAGACCAGTTCCCTAAACTCGAGCCACAGCGTCTCCCGTCACTGTCAATGATGCGTCATTGTATTTGTAACCCTGCATGACTCTACCGTTGACTGTATATAAGAGTGGATAATCTATGGTGTCCACTTTCTAAAACATGAAAAGTTGAACGCTTTGGACTTCTTTGATATATAGACTATCATCTAACGGCAACGTACCGCAATATCATCCATTACCTGGTGTTCTATAAATAATTAAATAATCACCTAGTAATCATCTAACGTTAAATGACGACTAAATAAACATGATCACATGACCATATTGCCCAAGTTTACAGACAAAACAACCCGTGAACCTGTATTTCTGCATTTATTTATGCTGCTTGTTGTATGTATGTGGAGTTTTATAATAGAATTCATTATTGACGTTAATCATCCAGGCTAACGGATCCTAAAGAAATGAGTGACATTAGCTTTAAGAAAAAAAAAAACAGCCTTGGAAACTTGGTTCGATCCACACAGCCGACAAGATTAGACTAAAGCGCCTAACTTCCAGTTGCTCCCTGGGTGCTGCAGATAGGAGCTTCCCACCACCTTGGGCATGTGTGCCCATTGTCCATTGGCGTGTATGTGTGTGTTTCATGTCACAGATGGGTCAAATGCAGAGGTCAAGTTTCATTGCACAGTGGTCAAAAGGGTTGCTCACTTTCACTTGACGAAGCCACGCCCAAACTAGCTCTAGATGATATATTCATTTATACTCCGCCCCTTTGTTTTAATAACTATGCTGGTCCTGGAACATGATTTATAACATGAGTTTTAGTTTTGCTCAGGTTTGAATAGAAACTGTGATGGTCCTCATGATAAATCCTATAAAAATGAGTGATTATTATTGTAAGTACTTGTAATAAGGGAATGAGGATTACTTTACGACGCTGTAATCACAAACCTAGGGAGTAAAATATATACATACTTTTATTATATTTGAATGATTATTGGGTTAAATTGTTTCACTGATGGATTAACTTGATTTTTAACCATTTCAGGGAACAATATCACATCTTCACATTTAACCTACAGAAGCACACACACACAGCAGCAGCACTGCGTCATATTTACAGCAGCTGAACTCTTTACATTTTAAAACGGAGGCGCTTCGTATGGTGCTGAGTTTTTTTGTTTTTTTTTACCCTAATCACTACCAAGCAGGAGTTTTAACGCGGTTACGGCGAGTTACAGTACTTAAGACCTTCGCTAATGCAGACCTGACGTACACACACATTCACACTCATTCACACACTCGCGCACACACAGGCAGGGGGCAGTAGAGAGGGACACAGGCAGGCACAGGCTAGTATTATCTTCACATCAGTATTTACACCTCAGGTGTGTGTTGAGTTTGTGTGTTAATAATCGGAGACGGACGAACGCCAGCGTGTCTGTTACATCCTCAACTGTACCGATTTCGTCCTGGAGAGTTTCGACCTGAGGAGGAGAGGAGAGATGAATTCAGGCTAATGCAGGACAGGAAATCCACATGATCCATGTTTAATTAGTATTTACAGTAAACATTTTAAAGGTTTGACTGTTAGTGTAATGATGATGTTATTGTGCAGTTCAAGACTATTTCGATATAGAATTGTATCATATGGACCAAATGTATAGGCTGCGTCCGAAATCGCATACTTCCATACTGAACAGTACGCGAAAACAGTACGCGGGCGTGACTAGTGTGTCCAAATGTTCAGTATCCATTAAGCAGAGTACGCGAAAAGTTTCCAGATGACGTACTGTTTCGGCAGCCATTTTGCAGTATGCGAACTGAGCACACTGTTCTATCCCATAATGCAATACGAGCAGCGCAGACGTTTGGAACTGAAGAGGAGCAACATAAAAGTATTTTTTATTTTAAGAATTTCTGTATTAATAATTAAATTATTAATAAAAATTAATTAATAAAAAAAAACATTTTAAGGTTTAAAAACGTACATTTGGGGATTTAAAAAACAGCTGTGATGTGACGTCATGCGTCACATGACATTGGAAAGATGGCGGATCTAGTGCGTCCGAGCCTGTGCGTAACTGCTCGCTCGCATACTGGAATTGCGTACTGCTTTAAAACAGTACACACTGCTTCGAATTCAGTATGTACTGCTTGAGTACGTGATTTCGGACGCAGCCATTGATTTCAGAATTTTTTATTTATTAGGATTGAAATGAAACATGGCAGCTAATAGGACAACTGTGCACATCAGCACCACCTAGAGGTTGTTTCTTTAAATAAAATCATTGCCCTCTATTTTTATGTTTTTATCTGGACAGGGTTATTGAATAATTTTTTTTTATTACTATTATTATTAATATCATTAACATTATCATTATTCCTATTTGCTACCTCATACCATGTGTTAAAATATTGACACTAGTCATAGACTGTTCTTCTTTTTGTTTTAATTATCTTGTATGATGTAACAGAGTTCAGATTCTTAAAGCAAAGTAAGAATTTTATTGTAAAGGAAAACCTGTGTATGACCGTTAAAAACTGTCCAAAATATCAGGGCTTGGGAGACTTGGTGATTTTTATTATTGTTTTATTTTTTTGTAATGTTGCTATCAAATGTTCTGGGTATTTTTAACCATTTTTAACCAACATTAGGCTAAAACTTTCACAGTGTGGATCTGGAAATAAAGACATGCCCGAGAAACACTGAGGTTCTACCTGATGGTTCCAGCCAGCAGTGGGTTAAAGGCGTACAGCCAGTCATGCATTTCTTTATCATTGCTGGCCTGCAGGAGGATTCCACGATGCTCAGTGACCACCGCAAATGCATTCGGGGTCTGTAGAGGAAACAGTAAATACAATAGGAGTTCAGAAGAGAGAGAGAAAGAGAGAGAGAGAGAGAGAGAGAAAGAGAGAGAAATGTAATGATACACTTGTTGTAAAAGAAAGCAGAGCTAGACTAATATAGTGTTTGGAAGGAGTGACAAACAGAATAATAAACAGACTCATATAGAGATATACAGACAGACAGACAGACATAAAGCTAGATATAAAAACATAAATATAAAGGCACACAGGTAGAGATATACACAGATACACAGACAGAAAGGTATATTAAAGGTAAGGTATATATTAGAGATGAAGAGACAGACAGACAGACAGATAGACTGACAAAGACAGACAGACAGACAATCTCACCTTCAGGATGCCATGCTGCTCCTCGCTGTATTCCACCTGGGCGGAGGACAGGTTAATAATGGCTCTCTCCACATTGTCTCTCTCATTGCGGTACAGATAGACGTACGGACGCCGCACCACTACATAACGCTTTAACCAGCCACTGGTGTGGGGCTCCAGGAAATGTAGATAACCTTTCTTAGACACTATGGGACTGCAGGAACCAAAACAACAACAACAATTCCAATTTCACTTCATGTGCATTAATTATGTATTTAATATTATGAATGATTTTTAAATGTCATTGTTGGATTTGCAATTTCGTATTTAACAGGATTTTTTTTTTACCTGACACGGATCTCCTGGATGTTGGGGACGAAGGTGCAGGTTCGAGGTTTCCTTTCCTCAGGACTGAAGGGGTCCAAATCTGGACTGGAGGCTCCAGAGCGAGTCTCTGCACCACTGTATTACACACACATACACACACACACAGAGTTTTGTGTTTTTCCTGCTGAGGTTGATAACTGAAGTGCCGCATAAAAAATATCACAAATATATACACTGAAAATTAGAACCAAACTGACCTGAGGTCAAGGTTTCCATAGTGACCGTCCACCAGAGAAGGACAGGTAGTGGATGGGGTGAGTGAGCTGAGAGCGGGGGAGGACGCGTCTCTCAGCAGAGATGCCGACATCTCTGATAGCTACATGAAGAAAGGAAACACGGCGTCGTCAATAATCAGATATTTTTTAGACATTTGAGGTGAAGCCACTAGGGAAAATCATTCAGTCTGATCCACTAATGGAGACATATAAAAATATATAAAAAAAACGGAGCACAATTCAACAGCTCAGTTCAAATAAAGATTAAGCCAGATTGTATTATATTATCATCTAAATGAGATATGAATATAAAGTGGATTTATAACTGCTCGAGTTAAGATCAAGATTTAAACATATAGAGCAGCGTATCTGGCTGCTCTAGCTAAATAGGTTCATTCAAAATGATTTTTTTTTAATGAAAGTGAAAGGAAAGTGATTGACCTTTTGTGCACACAAAGAGGAATTTGAACTCCACATTTAACCCATCTGTGCAGTGAAAATCACACACTAGAGGCAGTGTCTGGCATGGTGGTCAACCCTATCCACAGTGCCCAGGGTCAGGGTTAAAGTCAAAGGGCTAGTTCTGATTTGACTACCCTATCTTAATAAGGCTCCATAGATTTTTGCCTGCTCTACCTAATTGAGTAACAGCAGATTTATGAGCAGTTTTTTTCTAAATAAGGTGGGGGAGATCTATATAAGACCTAGACCACTCTATCTAAATAAAAGAGTCGATTTATGACCACATTAAGTAAAGCAGAGCAGATTTATAAATGCTGTATTTAAATTAAAAAAATTATAATCACTCTGAGTAAAGTAAAGCACTTTTATGACCACTCTATCTAAAGAAAGTAAAGCGAGGGTTTTTAATGCTCTATCTAAATAAGGTGGTATATGTTTGTGGCTGATCTCTCTGAATAAAGCATTCCAGTGTTAGCACCATCGATCTCAATAAAGACTGCTCTATCTAAATGAGGTACAGTACACTTATGAGCACTTTGTTTAAATGAGGTAAAGCAGTGGTTCTCAACTCTTCCGGGGGAGCGCGAGTAGGCTAGGATAAGGGGAATGTCATATTGTGAACTGACCTGTTGGTGGCGGTAGAGTGCGTGAGATCCGGGTGCGTGTGGCGCGTGTAGGTGTGTTAATGACATGTTCGGTGAGCTGTTCAATGTTCAGTAAAAAGTCCTGACTACCAACCTGTCGTCTGTACGTCCTTCATCTTAAGGTTATTACAATAAATCAAACACACAGTTTCATTTCAAATTTACCAAAACAGTATTTTGAGCCTGTGACGCAATGTCACGTAACTGCTAGGCTAGCCTATTATATAAGCGCCCACACACACGTTTAGCTTTATTCACTCTAGTCTAGTCTCTTGCCAAGTTCGCTGGACTCAAAACGAAATACAGCAATCGTGCACAAATCGAGGATGATTTGAGACTGTGTTTATCAGACATTGCACAGAGAATCGAGGATCTTTGCAAGGCAAAGCAGGCTCAGGTCTCACATTAACATCGCATACCTGCAATCTTATGTAAAATATGCAGATTATATGCCTATTATTATTGTAGTAATAATAACAATAATAAAGCATAAATTCATATCAGAGGTTTAGTGCCAATTCACAGTTATAGCAATAGCCTAGTAATGGTAATAGGCCTACTGATAATAATAATA
>JAOVVF010000048.1:22137533-22150491 GCA_028565595.1 Duopalatinus emarginatus
ATTATATTGCTGTCTAGTAATTAGAAATGCAATTTGCTGGTATTAGAATTAAAACTCACAGGGAAGTGTAGTAGTAAAAACAGGAAACAGGAACAGGGTTAACTTTTTACATAATATACAATTATAATATATTTTAAATATAGTGTACTGTATATCTAGTGTTGGTAATCATCTGATGCTGTCAGCATTGTCTTCTTCTCTCACCTTTTTCTTAAGCTCCACACTGATGGCGTTGGCCTCTTTGAGGAAAATGGCATTGCCCCATAGCAGGTCCCGCAGTGAGGTGAACTGGTAGAAGCGCCACTTCCGGAAAGCCCAGAGTGCCAGCTCAGTTTCCCGCGGAGTCCATGGCACTGGACCACATGGAAACATGAAAAAAAGTATTTCTATGACTACTTTTAGACTAGTAACATGGAATCTGGGCTAAAGACCCAAACACAAACAAACTACAGTGAAGTACCAGGAAAACCAGTACACCAGTCTAATACTTGGTAGGTCCCCCACATGGCATGGACTTAAATATTCTGTAGGTAATGAAGATACTTCCTGCATTCAATCTGAACATTCATCTGAGTTTGGGTTTTTTCATTCCCACCTAAGTTACCAGATCTCAATGTTATTGAACACATCTGGGATGCCATGTAACTGCCATGTGCTGTGGAACACAGAAATCCTACACCTCGAGCCACAATTCTGTTGTATTCCAAGGTGTAGGATTTCCTCTAACCATCACTTGGACATGAAAGCACATGAAAGGTTGTCATCAGAAAAAAAGACACACTTATAGCGTTCACCTATCAAAGACATTTGTAGATATACCAGGGATCCCATCGAATGCGAGCTAAACTAACCCCATACCATTGTGGAGACACCACCAATCTGTACCATCTGTTGAAGCAAACTGACTTTGGTGTTCCACAAGGCTGTGTTCTAGGGACATTGATTTTATTCCTCCTCTGTATTTTCTAGCTCTAGATGAAGTTATTCATATTTAGATGGTATTAGTGTCCCCCTCCATACTAATGACACAGAGTAACATGCTTTAACCAAACCAAATGATATACGTCTAATAAGGTTGAGGAGTGTCATAAAGTAAGAGATATTTAGATAAAGTTCAGAGATGCTAAGAAATAAATTTCTGCTGTAGTAACTCTCGACCTACTGCAATGATTATTACCTCCAGTCTTTAATTTGAAGCTCATTAGAATAAAGTCATCATTAAAAGATGTAGAATACCTTGGTTGTGCCTTTATTACCTCTAAATTGGACTAGTCTAATGCCTTGCTGTCTGGATTACTGTAGTTTAATATGAAGTTGGCCTCTTCTTCGAAAGCTTTCTTGGAACCTCATTGTTTCAGTTCATGCCAAAGGTACTCAATTAGGTTCAAGATCAGAGATCTATACAGGACACTTGAGTACTTCCAAACCAACCCTGGCAAACTTGTCATGCTAGAACTGGTTTGGGTCTCTTAGTTCCAGTAAAGAAAAAAACATAATCTTGTTTCAGCAAACAAATCCATTCTAACTATGTGCTTCTAACTGTGTAGGGACAGTTTGAAGACTGTGTGTGTTTTCTAAGCATGCTAGAATTAATGCCAATTTAGATTATCCCTCACCTTCTTCTTCCAGTTCCTCTTCCTCTTCTGTGGTTTCTGGGTAATATCGGGAGTCTACTTGCCTCTGAAGAGCCTCCAACTTACTCTCATAGTCCTGAAAGTCAGAACACAAATTAAACATAGCCTTTTCTGTAGCACCTTTATAGTTTTTTAGACTTGTTAGCACTGCTCACCAATCTCTGCTGCTCGAGAAGGTTGCTGGCCTCCTCTCGCTCTTTGCGGTACTGATCCTCCAGCTCCTGCAGTCTGAAGATAATAAAAACATCAAGAACATGCACAGCTCTATCTTGTTTTGCTTTATCATTATTATTATTGTGACTGTCATACCTCTGTTGCATCTCCTGTTTCATGTCTATGCCTTGTTTCTCCAGAAGTTCACGCTGAGCAAAGGCCCAGTCCACGGGCTCCATGGGGGTCTCAGCGCATGGTGTCCTCTCACGTTCCTGCCTTGCCTGCTCTGGGTCGTTAAACCGGAACACGTGACTCTTTCCCATGATGATACGGTTGCCTGTGAGGAATGCCATACACAACTAAAGGTTACCAATTGAAGTAACATGCTTTTCTATTTTCATTTGAAAGCAATCCTACTTTCAAAAAGCAGGCATTGAACTAAATGAAATCTGCTTACTTCTGATACTACTGCCTGTCCAAAAAGGCATATTACTGTAAAACCCATACAAAACATGCCAATTGGTTACCACTTAATGGTTCTTCATATAATAGCCATGCTTTTAGAAAAAAGAACATTTGAAGTTCCTCAACCAGGAACGTTTAATTCTTAGGCAGTATTCATGGATCAAGGGATGGAACCAGTGTTGCAGAATGAAAAGCTTCTGAAACCATGGTTGAGAAATCCAGAAGCTTTTGAAACCTCAGTTAAGGATGTAAAAACTCCTGAAACAATAGTTGAGGAACTGCAACCACATTTCGGGAACTAGAAGCTCCTGAAACCATGGTCAAATTCTTTGGATCAGGAACACCTGCTGGAGCTGACTGGTCAAACACAAACTTCACAAACTGACTTACAAAAAAGCCTCTTCCATTGGTTCCTGTGTAACAAGAACTATCTAGTAGGACTCACCTGATCTGAGAACTGTGGGTTCAGTTACTCTTTTGCCATTGACATACGTCTCTGCATCCTCACACGGCTCCAGTACCACCATTCCCTCTCCTGAAGGTCCAACGCTGCTCGTGAAGATGCAGTGTTCATCTTTTATGAAGTGTCCACTCAGGACAATGTCCTGCCTACAGCTAGCATCCTCGCGGCCCACCCTGGAAATAACAGGTCAGTGGTTGATGGTCAGTTGTGAGACTTTTTACAATTTTACTGCACATTTCAAAGATCAGCCCTTACTTGGTGATTCCATCTTTGATGTAGTAGAGTAAACACTCAGACATCAGTGGGTCTTCATTTAGATTGACCAAATGAGGGGTCTGAAATTTCAGATCAGCAGAATTATTTATCACCTTTAACAGGACTGCTGTCATCTGACAAGTACTACAGTTTCTACTGACCTTTTTGGGTGAAAACACTCCAACAGTGCCACCGTCTTCCCTCATGGCCACACCCATTTCAGCCAAAAGAGCCTCCCTGTGGAGAAAAGTTCACTTTTACACAAATTACTGAACTTATGCAGGTTTATTACAAAATATAACCTACTAGATAATTTTACTCACTGGTTTCTAATACAGTACTCAGATGTAGCAAGTCATAAAAACCAAGATAGCTAAATGCATAGCTAGCTAGACAGCATGTATATGATATAAGTATTGAAAATCATGCTACTATTTTCATATGGACTGATATCCCAACGTCCTAATGGTTTAGGACTAATGGGATTATAAAGTGTCTAATGGTTTCTAAGGGGTTAAAAAGCCACACATATGACATCCTTTAGGACGACAGGATTATAAATATTTGTTTACAGTTTAGACTGAAACACTTTGGTGTGTCTGACCTCTCCATCCTGATGGCCTCAGTGCGCCTCAGTTTCTCCTCCCATGTCTCATTCAGCTCAGCGATGATCTTCTCTGTTTCCTAATAGAAGCAGAACAATTAATGGAACTCATGGCATTCATCCAATAATCTATCTATCAATCTTTAATCTATTTAACCACCAATTCATCCACCCATCCTTTCATTTATCTAATCATCCATCCACCCACCCATCCATCTAACCATTTTAACCATCCATTCATCCACCCATGCATCTAAACATCTTTTTAAATGTTGTTCTTGTCCATTCAGCCACCCATTCAGCCAACAATTCATCCTTTCATTTATCTAATCAACCATTCATCCATGCATCCATCCATCCTTTCTTCCATCAATCTAAGCATTCATCCATCCACCAATCCATTCCTCCATCCATCGATCCATTCATCATCTTAATCATCCATTCATTCATCCACCAATCCATACACCCATCCATTCAACCATCCATCCCTCCCTCCATCTGACCATCCTTTCATCTACCAATTCACCCATCCAGTTATCCATCCTAACTATCCATCAATCCATCTATCTGACCATCCTTTCATCCACCAATCCATTCGTCCATCTAACCATCCACATTCCCTCCTTTACCTTAAGCCTCTCAATGGCTTCCTCACTGCCAGGGGTAAATATGATCCGGTCGTGTAAGTTGCTGATGGATCCGGCTCGGCTGGAGAGAGCCGAAAGTGAGGGAGAGGGACTCATCCCTGTCATCGCATTGGTCACTGTGAAGAGATCACGGCTTTGATTGACAGCCCAGAGACTATTCATATTAGCGTTGTAGTTGGACAAGTCTGTCCAGAAATGATTTGGAAAAGAGAAAGAGAACAACAGGAGCAAGAGGCAGGAGAGTTACAGGAGAGAGTGGAGGTCAGAGAAATGGACAAATTATGGACGCAGGGAACAAGAGAGAAGAGGAAGAGTGAAAAATCATGAAATGAAGCTTCAGCATTTAACTCCAGAGCCAATACCAAGCAAAACAATGAGCATCAATTTGAGGACTCTCCATTAGCAACAAGCATTCAGACCCGGACAGTGTCCAGACATTCAGACCAGGACAGTATCCAGACATTCAGACCCGGACAGTGTCCAGACATTCAGATCAGGACAGTGTCCTGACATTCAGACCCAGACAGTGTCCAGACATTCAGACCAGGACAGTGTCCTGACATTCAGACCCAGACAGTGTCCAGACATTCAGACCAGGACAGTGTCCAGATATTCAGACCAGGACAGTGTCCAGACATTCAGACCCGGACAGTGTCCAGACATTCAGATCAGGACAGTGTCCAGACATTTAGACCAGGACAGTGTCCAGACATTCAGAGCAGAATTACTTTTAAAGGGTCATTAACTGTATGCCTCAAATTCATTTCAAGGTCATAACCATGCCTGGGCCATGACAACTGCTGTTCATGAGGCCAGAGTGGATCTGCTTTAGGGATCCTATGTTCACATTAAGGTGACTTGTGACCGGAGACTAAGATTTATAAACTAAGCGACTCAGAGATGCAATACGCCCTTAACAAAAACACAGAAGCACGTGGATGCCTGGTCAGTACCCCTGGAATACAGGTATTCTTATTATTATTTCAGCTTGCCATGGAACTTTTTTTTAATTAATCTATGTCATCATTGCCGAGGCTTTAATTCAAGATAGTTGGAAAACACTCAACAACAAGGGATTTAAAGATGAATAAAGGATACAAATTCTTTGTGGAAGATTACCTTCACAGCTATCTGGGTAAGGAAGGTCCAGCTAATTTGATTTTTAATATATTTAATATTGAATAAGATATTTTTATGTATCTTATAACAGTTAAAGAACATTAAAAATATTCGAAACATAGCATGTAAAAGTAATGAGAAAAAAACTGGGATATCAGCGAGTCATCTTCTAATGTGAACGTAGGCTGAGAGAGAGAGTAAAGGGCCAAGCCAGTTGCTAACTCTACCAAGCCTTGCTTTAATGAATAAAAATGAGCTGGAAGCAGGATCAAGTGAACAGAATGACCCAGGAGCTCCACAGGGCATTTCATTAGTCTAGCTGAAGAATGCCTGTGGTGTTCCTGAGCCTCTGCTATAGTCTTTATTAAGCTGCAAGGCACTGGGGTGCAGAAATACACACATTTCAGAGCAGGTATTCCAGGACCACCAGCTCGATAGGCTGAGGAAAAGAAAGAAAGGGGAAAAGAGATGCAGATCCCTTGGATATAATTAACTGGCACCCAGAGTCCTGAATTTAGCCACAGAAACAAGTAGATAAATGCAGATAATATTCCCTGTCTATCTTTGTCTAGTCCTACGTCCTTTGTGTTTCATCTGTCAATGCCCAGGAATTTACTATAGACATATAGCACATATATACATATATGTATGTATGTAAGTAGAATGGTTCATATATATTACCATAGTGTGATCTTTGTTTCCAGGATCCTATATTTCCATGATATTATTCCCGGGGGCTGATGCTCCCAGAAACATTTGTATGTACCCTGGGTTTGATATTCTATAGGTCCTATAGTTCATAAGACCTTACATCCCTGCAGCCCTACATTTCAAGATTCCCAGGACCATATATTCCCAGAGTCCTACATTCCCAGAGTCCCATGTTCCCTGGCTCCTATATACCAAGAGTTTTATCTTCCCAGAATCTTATTTTTTACAGGGCTTTATATGTCTAGTGCTCTATGTTCCCAGGTTTCCAGATTTCCAGAATCTTGTGTTTCCCGGGCAAGATATTCCCAGGTATGTTCCCAAAGTCCAATACTCCCGGGACCTGATGTTCCCAGAAACTTTTGTATGTATGTTGCGTTTAATATTCTGTAAATCCTATAGTTCATAAGACCCAATATTCTTGCATACATAGGTTTTCATTTTTCCAATGTTCCCTGAGTCCCATGTTCCCTAGCTAAAGTTCTATCTTCACAGAAGCCTGTGCTCACAAGGCTTTATATTCCCATTGCCTTATGGTGTCTAGATTTCAAGAGAGTCTCATGAGAGAATGAATAATCTTGTGATTCCATGGTGAGATATTCCCAGGGTCCTATGTACCCAAGGCCCAATATTCCCAAAACATTTGGCTCTTATATTACCAAATCTTTAACTCATTTGTTTATAGACTCTATGTTCCCAGGGCCCCTAGTAACATGGTGTACCTAAAGTCTCTGTACTCACTCATTGATTTTTTTGGGGAGGTGAAACAGCCCCATGATCTTATGTCCTCATGTTTCTTAGATCATTCTAAAAAAAGAGTCTAAAATTGTCCAAAATGTACATCCATATATATATTGTATTCTCAGATAAACTTGTACGAGACATGCCTGTATGTTAATTGTTAATAATGTTAATGATATGATGGTGACTCACTCTCAATGATATCGCCGAGGCCTTGAGCGTACAGCAGGTCCTTAAGACGAGCCACTTCCTCTTTCAGCTCACGCACCAAACGGTTGTTGGGGTCTTCGTTAATGACGGCGTTACAACGAATCTGTTTTGCACGATCAGCGTATCTAAGTGCATAACAACAGAACATAACCTTGATATGTGTATAATTACTGATTGTAATGAGTGTAGAGTGTCAGCTGGGGAGAGATACAGACATCTGAGTTGCAGACATCTGACCATCACACCCAAATGAAAATGAAAGTGAACATGAGAACTCTTTTGACCACTGTGCAGTAGAATTCACCTCCACATTCAACATTAGGGTCTCAAGGCAGGTTCCTTAACCCCAAGCCTATGGCTGCCCCAAATTTTAAGCAAAAGAAGAGCGCGAATGCAGTCCCAAACTATTAGTAATTACGCAGCTGAGATTCCCGCAATTAAGGAATTCACAAAGGTCAGCAGAGCGCGAGTGCAATGGCTGAACCTCACTTTGGGCAAACCACCATCTTGATCATGGTATTGCCCCTGCCAGGTAAGTAATGTGGTTCTTTACACAAAGGCACACAACTATTCAGTGTGCAATTGGAGCTAACTGGTCCAAACCGGTTCCAGCATGACAATGTCCCTGTACCCAAAGTGAGTTCCATGAAGACATAGTGTGTTAAGGTTGGATTGGAAAACTCAAGTGTCCTGCACAACTGAACCCCCAGATCTCCTCACTTACACAACATCAGTGTCTGATCTCACTAATGAACACAAATCCACACACACACACACACCAGAATCTAGTGGAAAGCCTTCCCAGAAGAGTGGCGCTTATTATATCAGTAAAGAGTAAAGTCCATATTAATGGTAACAGTTTTAGAATGGGATGTTTGAGGACAGATCAATGGTTGATGGTCAGGGGCCCACAAACGTTAAGCCATAAACTCACCTGAGAGTGCTGAGAGTCTCGTCATAGTTAATATCTGCAGGACTCAGAGCCGCCACCATGGCTGTGCGCGAGTTTCCACCTGAACACACAAGATCAATTTTGTCACATATTCTTTACAGCACAGCCCCTTTTACACATTCCAGCTTGATAGGAAGTTGGGGTTAGAGCACAGGGTCAGCCATGACACAGTGACCCTAGAACAGAGAAAGTTAAGGGTCTCAACTGCCCTAACTGGTATATATGACTACTGTTGGGATTCAGAAGCTTTGGTATTGATACCACAGTGTGGTTTATTTGCTTATATTATTGTGTTTATATGTTACTGTTTCTATAGTTAATTTACAGGTACTTACACATAAACAGAATAAAAAGGTGTGTAATTATTTATTATAAGAGGTTGTTAACATAGGTGAGAAAATAAACTATATCATTTTAACATCTAAATGTGTAATATAATAATAATAATAATAATAATAATAATAATAATAATAATGTCTCGTACCCAGGTTCTCCCTCAATAGCCAGGTGAGTACAGAGTCTCTGTATGGGATGAAGCTTTCCACTTTCTTCTTCTTCTTGTTCTACAGACAGAGAAACATCTGGATCAGCATGTAGGCCTTGTCATGTGACCAGCCATTAACAGAAGAAGTGAGAATAAATAGTAATACTGTGGTAAAAGTGGCACTGACTCAGTAATAGTGTACACTGACTCAGTTTCTCACCTTGTTTGGTAAGGAGTCCTAGAGATAAATACACAAGAAAACACATTAGACCATTAGAATCCATTCCACTCAGTAATCTAGATGATGTCATTTCCTTAAACAGAGTACAAGCTGTTTCATATTTAATGGTATATGAGATCAGATTTCTCACCACTTCAGCTAAAGCAGAAATGACTTTGCCGAGTGTGGTCAGGGATTTATTAATGTTCGCTCCTTCCTACAGACAAATAAAAATAATGAAAGTTATAATATGTCTCACAGTTCTTTCTGTCCTCTTATACAGGCATGTGCTAAGAGCTGATTAGATCAATGCAATATACAGCAATATACAACAAGCACATTATTATAATATTATTATAACCTAGCATCTGCAGCGTTAATATGTCCTAATATACAGGTATTTGCTTGATATGGTTTGTAAGATTATATCAGTTGTAAAATACAAAGAAATATTTTAAAAAATATATAAGTTGTGAGGTCTAGTTCACATGTCCACTGTCCACTACCAAATCCAACTGCAGTCCCTGCCCCCAAAGCTTTTGTAACCAACTAAACCAAAATCCCACCCTAATACCATTGTAACCAATTAACCATTTTAACTAATCAGACCACGGTCCCAATACTACTGTAACCAACTATACCACAATCTCTCCCCAAATACGTTTGGAACCAACATAATTACAATCCCGCCCCAATATAATTTTAACAAACCAGATTTAAATCTCGCCACCGTATCTTTGAAACCACTGTAACTAATTAGACCATGGTCCCACCCCAATACCAGTGTAACCAACCAGATTACAATTCCAACCCAATACCACTGTAACTAATTAGACCATGGTCCCACCCCATAAATTGTACAACAAAGTCCAACCTTAAAACTTATCCCACCTTATAATTAATCAAAGTGTATTTTTTGCCTCTAAAACAAGCTCCACCTCAATAATTGCAAAAAATATCTGTATTATTATTGGCCCTGTGGTTACTAGCCCCCACCAAAAATGTCACTATTATAAATCAAAGTGCAGCTTCTGCCAACTCTGTTACTTTAGCTTATTAGCTTGGAGTCCATACCCTAATTGCTACTGTAAGTGACCGGAGTGTAGTTCTAAGATGTCACTGTCACCAATCAGCATACAGATCTTTACCTGCTCAACATGTCACCGTAAAAACCAGCGTGCTGATACGGCCCAAAATATCACTGCAACCAATCAGATGTTAGTGCCCAAAACGCACCAGGTGCCCAAAAGTGCCCAAAACGCACCAGGCCACTACAAAGTGCATTCTCCACCGCTAATTATTGCTCATCTAACCAGTCAAAGGGCTGTAGTGTTAAATTAGATTGATTTTAAAATTCTGTAAAAATATTCAGATATTTTGTATTGTAATGATGGACAATGTGTATAATGTGTGATAATTATATCATAAACTCTGATAACATTAGAAATATATATTGTGCATTAGTCCAGACACTCAGGACTGCAGAATGGAGAGAGTCTCACCTTCAGTCTAGTGCCTTTGGCTCCGGTTGAGTCGGCTCGCTCGCTGCCTGCCAAGTCCACCAGGCTGATTTTGCTGACCTGTGTCCGGTGAGACAACAAGTAGCATCAGCTAAATAATGCACTAATGTACAGAAGAGCTAATAAGCACTGCAGAACTGTCTGATGTTAGCCAGGGCAGATCAGAATAACAGTACTGGAGAATACCATATACTTGTCCTGCATTTCACTATGTGCAATAGAGGAGCTAAACATGTTAAAATTTGTCTAAATTTTTTCTAGTCAAACTGAGCCACGAGGTTTTATGGAATAAGCATATTAGTAACAATATAAAACGGTCATGTGTTTAGAAGTCCTTACCTTTTCAGACGTGTTGTCTGTGTCACTGTCGAAGCGCTTCTGTGTGAAGATGATGTTGAAGACGGCGTGAGAGCGGCTGCTCGTCTCGTTCATGTTCGTGGCTGCTACAGTTCTGTAACAAGAAATAGATGATCTGTAATGTGTATTCTGCTTTGTTTATATACCCATCAGCCATAACATAAAACCACCTGCCTTAACACTTCTGACCTGTCATAGACTCCACAAGACCTCTAAAGGTGTTCTGTGGTATCTGTCACCAAGACATAACATCCTTCTGTGGATCTTCTTGAGGATTGCACCTGACACTTACACATATAAATGAGTCTTGGTCTCCCATGATCCTGGCAGTAGTTGTCCTTCCTTGGACCACTTTTGGTAGGTATTAACCACTGTATACTGGGACGTACCCCACAAGACCTACTGTTTTGGAGATGTTCTGACCCAGTCGTCTAGACATCCCAATTTGGTCCTTGTCAAAGTAACTCAAATTTTTACGCTTGCCCATTTTTCCTTCTTCCAACACATCAATTTCAAAAACTGACTGCTGTATAATATATCCCACCCCTTCACAGGTGGCACTGAAATACGATGATCTTATAATGACGATATTCGCTTCACCTGGCAGTGATTTGGTGATGTTAATGTTATGGCTGATCAGTGTATCTGTTCCAGCTTAAATAAACACAATAAAAAGATCATAAATAATTTATACACATCAACATAAAGTGCTTCTTTACAAGCACATATTTCCGGGTCAAAAAGGGGCGGAGTTTATGTTATATCACAAACTCGATGGCTATCTACTAAATAATAAAATGGTCTATGCTAACTACTTAGCTATTTAACGAAAGATAACTGCTGTGGTGACATCACTTGATCAAGCTTGTACTAGGATAAGCTCCGCCCCCTCTGTTGACCCAGATACATTATTATTATTAAAACATAAGGATGTGTGTACATTTAAAGTCATGTTCTGTTTTTAGGAGTTTATTTCATTTAGAAATTGACTTATACCATGCAATCACAAACTAGATCGTGACATCACCACAAGACGTGTATAATTTCAGGTAGCTTTCTGGGAAAACTTCGATAGCTACTTAACTAACTAGCTAATGTTCGTGCAGTGTTGTGTTTAGGTAATACTGCTAAATTATTACACTACAGAGTGAAAAGCAGAATTTTATAAAGTAAAAGCGAAAAGCTAACAATGAGTCACAAAGTTACCCCTTATATACAATACGAACAACATAGTTAAATGTATTTAGTCAAGTCCACTTGCCTGGCTTTGTTGCCTGAGTCCATAAGGTCTTGGATGTCATTGTAGGAAGTGACGGCCATCTTGGACAGATCTTCCACATACGGACCCATGAGTGGATGTTCTCTCACACGTAGGTTTCCTTTATTCTTTGGGTTCAGCAGATCTCTCACTCGCTCACAGTAGATCTCCATATAACTCACCTGCAAACCAACATCTTTACTACAGACTGGGTGATTTATAAAATTAGTATACATTAAAATGTATTAAAATGATTTTAATTAATTCATGATTCATGTGTTACTTAATTCTATAAAACCTGTTTAATTTAAATACATTTTCTCTTTATTCTAATAATATATATTATTTTATGTTTTCATCTCAAAACATAAGTTTTAAAAATTAAAAGTATTAAAATTGTAATCACAATAAATTTATCATAAAATTCTGTAACATGATTTTATGTTTTAAACATTTTAGATAAACCAAATGTTACAAATACTGAAAGTTTTGATGAATGAAAAACTTTGCCCGGCAATTTGTATGTTCTTAAATGTCAGTGTGACACAACCATAAACATTTTTATTCTGAATTGAAGAGGAAATAACAGTGAACATAACACTACATTATTCAGAGGAGCCCAGGTGACATTAATGTCTGAGTTTTGTAGATCTCTATTATAAGTTATTGATACAAATAGTTCTGTTGGACTCATAGTTAGACTGAAACACTTTCAGTTGTAAGGTGGTATATGCGGTTTTGCACACACGGTGTATATACCTCTGGACTTTAACTTGTGTACATATATACTTTATTTTATTTTATTCTATTTTATTCTATACAGTCATGGCCGAAAGTGTTGGCACCCCTGAAGTATTTCTCCCAGAAAATTATTGCAATTACACATGTTTTGTTATACACATGTCTATTTCCTTTGTGTGTATTGGAACGACACAAAAAACAGAGGAAAAAAAGGCAAATTTGACATAATTTTACACAAAACTCCAAAAATGGGCCGGACAAAATTATTGGCACCTTTTCAAAATTGAGGGTAAATAACTTTGTTTCAAGCATGTGATGCTCATTCAAACTAACCTGTGATAAGTAACAGATGTGGGCAATTTAAAAATCACACCTGAAACCAGATAAAAAGGAGAGAAGTTGACTCAATCTTTGCATTGTGTGTCTG
>JAOVVF010000048.1:22199046-22206546 GCA_028565595.1 Duopalatinus emarginatus
CTTATACCCTCCTACACACTCTTATACCCTTCTACAGCAACCCACACACACATGTACCCTCCTACACACTCTTATACACTCCTACACACTCTTATACACTCCTACACACTCTTATACCCTTCTATAGCAACCCACACACTCCTGTACCCTCCTACACACTCTTATACCCTCCTACACACTCTTATACCCTTCTACAGCAACCCACACACACATGTACCCTCCTACACACTCTTATACACTCCTACACACTCTTATACACTCCTACACACTCTTATACCCTTCTATAGCAACCCACACACTCCTGTACCCTCCTACACACTCTTATACCCTCCTACACACTCTTATACCCTTCTACAGCAACCCACACACACATGTACCCTTCTACACACTCTTATACCCTTATACACACTCTTATACCCTTTTACAGCAACACACACACATGTACCCTTCTACACACTCTTATACCCTTATACCCACTCTTATACCCTTCTACAGCAACACACACACACACACACACGTACCCTCCTACACACTCTTATACCCTTATACACACTCTTATACCCTTCTACAGCAACACACACACACACGTACCCTCCTACACACTCTTATACCCTTATACACACTCTTATACCCTTCTACAGCAACACACACACACGTACCCTCCTACACACTCTTATACCCTTATACACACTCTTATACCCTTCTACAGCAACCCACACACACTTCTGTACCCTCCTACACACTCTTATACCCTTATACACACTCTTATACCCTTCCACATCAACCTACACGCTTCTCAAATTCATTTAATTCTGCACATTGGAGATTGTATTACAGCTTCATTTAATAAGTCAAATCATTTCATTTATCAAAACATTGGACGTTTTTGGTAAAGTTTTTCTGAAATTGTGTCATCAATTCTCACACTCCCGAATGAACAAATTAACTTTATTTTATTTTATAAAATAATGCCTTAATGTATTCATGATGTAATAGACCAATTCTCTGAGTCTACAGAAAAATGGCTCCCAAAGCTCACCTGAACGATTCAGCTCAATGAGTCAACTTGTTTGGAAACAAATCATTAAGTACTGAGTAAAATTGCTCTAAAATTCTATCTTTTGCCCGGATGAACAATGTGAGAATGCATCTGATATACAACACTCCTAAAGGTGAGGTGTGTGTGTGTGTGTGTGTGTGTGTGTGTGTGTGCTTACAGGGAACTAAACTCTGGATTATTATGGAGTATTTGGGTGGAGGATCTGCTTTAGATCTTGTAAGTAAACAAAAAAGGTTTTTCGTGACTGAAAAAATAAACATATGAGAAAAGTAAGAGCCTTAATGTGTGTGTGTGTGTGTGTGTGTGTGTGTGTGTGTGTGTGTTTTGTTATGCAGCTTCGCCCTGGGCCTTTGGAGGAGACTTACATTGCCACTATACTTAGGGAAATTTTGAAGGGTCTGGAGTATTTACACTCAGAAAGGAAGATTCATCGCGACATTAAAGGTGACACGTGCGAATACATGTGTGTGGGTGGGGTTTAACAATTTGATTGGCTTCTGAAATGTGAATCCAACCAGCCGCTAAAATAAAAAATAAATAATCTCCAGGCATCTTATTTTCAAACAGAACAGATGTTTGACCAATCAATTGTCTGCCTGGATTATAGCACCGCCCACATGCCTCTGCTATCCTGCATAAAGGGGAACCAAATTCAGCACAACTTGTGGGCTTCAGTGTGTGTGTGTGTGTGTGTATGTGTGTGTCACAGCTGCCAACGTGCTGCTGTCCGAGCAGGGGGACGTGAAGCTGGCGGACTTCGGTGTAGCCGGTCAGCTCACAGATACACAGATTAAGAGGAACACATTTGTGGGAACTCCTTTCTGGATGGCCCCTGAGGTCATCAAACAGTCTGCCTACGACTTCAAGGTGGGTCAAAGGTCAAATCAGGCCAACAGCTCCACCCACATCCACCCACATTCTGGATCAGCTGTATTTGGGTTGCTATAGTTACAGTTGTTGAATATTCTAATAAAATAAGATGTTTGGATGCCTCACAGAACCTCATTGCAGTGATTTATATAAGTACAGGAGTTAAAGGTGGTGGTGTTGTGAAGGTTAAACTCCTGTCTCTATGTACAGGCTGATATCTGGTCGCTGGGCATCACAGCCATTGAGTTGGCTAAAGGTGAGCCACCGAACTCGGACCTGCATCCCATGCGTGTGCTCTTTCTCATTCCTAAAAACACGCCTCCTACGCTGGAGGGCTCCTACAGCAAACCCTTTAAAGAGTTCGTGGAGGCGTGTCTCAATAAAGACCCACGATTCGTACGTATTTCCACACGAGCAGGTTTCCTGGTGTTTATCGGAGCGCAGGATCTATAGTACATGTTTCTCACTGTCACACAGAGACCCACAGCTAAGGAGCTGCTGAAACACAAGTTCATCACACGCTACACCAAGAAGACGTCGTACCTGACTGAGCTGATCGACCGCCACCGCCGCTGGAAATCGGAGGGCCACGGAGATGAGTCCAGTTCTGACGACTCTGACATGTAGGCCAAGTGTTCATCCATCTGTCCATCCATCCGTTCACCACTTGACCTAATCATCTAACTCTTCATCCGTTCATCCACCCACTTAGCCATCTGCCCTATAGATCCATACACCCACATATATAAATACCTCTTCATATATCCATTAACTGATTCGTCCGTCCCTTAATCTACACATACATCAACACACCTATTCATGTCTGTCCATCTATTCACTTATCCATTTATTTATGTGCTATGTGTTAAGTGTTGGGTGTTTCAGTCTCTAGATGTTGACAAGTTTTTATACCATGTCCAACTTCGCCTCTTTACTCCCATTAACAGGGACGGAGATGGTGACGAGAGGGATCAGTGTCCTATGTGGACTTTTCCCACGGTGCGTCCCAGCTCCATGAATAAACTGCAGAAAGGCTACGCTAACCCAGACTTGGAGGTGAGACACGACCTCACGCTCGTCTCAGTGCGAGTCAACAAAATAAACAGTGATTTAGATTCAGACGAGACATTGCGTAACGTCCGTTTCCCCAAAATAACATTCACAGACTAGACTGTACGTCTTGTGTCTCAGTTCCTTACTGTCATGGCTGGGGTTAGATTTGGGAAATAACTACAGCTGCACAGACAGCGTTGTTCTCACCCTCACCTTAACGGGGTTAACAGCTGTGTCCACCAGGGGGCACAAAGAAGTTCTCACTCCCCAGATGACCATTCATTCCCCTCACACACTTATGTCTTGTGTACGTGTCGGTGAAATCAATTGTACTGATGCCCGATTCTCCACACAGGCGGCGGAGACGGTGAAGAGGCAGCCGAGGTCTCAGTGTCTGTCTGCGCTCGTCTCACCGATATTCAGAGAGGTACGGCTCGTCTACACCACCATCTTAACCAACATCAGGCTCAAACACTGGATTTTAAAAAGTACACCAGAGCAAGCGCTAAAGCCTATAGCTACCAGTTAGCATTGTGTAAACAGTATGTCTGAGACATCACACACACAACCGTACAACTGTTTACAGTCGGTATTAAAAATATGCAAATCAAACATGTTTGTAAAGTTTAAAACTCTAGACCACGCCCTCTTTAAAAGACTATGCATGGGTAGTTAAGTGTCATAACCAGTCATTTCGTCATCAGATAATAATAATAAACCCAACCTGTCATCACTCAGAGAGAAATAAATAAATAAATGAAATAAAAAATGGTGCAGTGTGCTAAACTGGTGGCTGTAGACTTCCAGTGCTTTTTAGCCACATTAGTCTGGT
Organism: Duopalatinus emarginatus; assembly: GCA_028565595.1. Classification (NCBI taxonomy): domain Eukaryota; kingdom Metazoa; phylum Chordata; class Actinopteri; order Siluriformes; family Pimelodidae; genus Duopalatinus; species Duopalatinus emarginatus. The sequence continues at coordinate 22,202,862 of JAOVVF010000048.1, forward strand.
AACTCTAGTGCTGAACTAAAGAAGCTTCTGATGCTGAACACGTGTGTGTGTGTGTGTGTGTGTGTGTAGTTGAAGGAGAAGCGGCGAGCCAGTGGTGGAGGAATCGGGGCCATAGAGGAATTAGAGAACGCCTTTAATCTGGCCGAGGAGTCGTGTCCCGGCATCTCGGACCTGCTGGTCACACACGTGATGGAGAGAGTGTGTCGGTGAGTCACGTTCGACTCCATAAGTATTGGCGCCCTTTCTGTAAATCAATAAGAAACACAGGGTAGAGTTACACACATTAAAGTGTTTTATTCCTCTTACACCTCAACAATTACAATTTCTCATGTATTATAGACCGACATATCATACTTTTTATCCATTTAAAGTTGCATCTGTGAAAGCCTATGTTATAGCAGTTATAAACGCCTCCTTCTGACCAATCACAGTCCAGAACATTAACCCCGCACAGAACTCTGCACTCATCCACTTCCTGTTTCTTTTCCCCCTCCTCAGGTTTGCACTGAACAGCAACGGAAACACGACCCCGTCGTCACGGTGAAGCCCCTCCTCACCCCGGCCTTGACCTCCGATCCCTAAACCACCTGTTCATGACCCCCCCCCCCCTCGTGCACCCCGTTGTCTCCACCGTGCAGATGTTTTAATGAGTCGTACTGAAATATTTTTACAGGTTCTTTATAGAGCGGAGATATTTAAGAGACAAAGCCCTGCCACTGAGCTGTGTTTACCTGTTCCACCTGCTCCACCCAAATCCTCATAAAAACTTCACACACATGTACAGACTGCCTCCGACCTTTATTTTAAACTCCTGATTACTTACATTTAACTAAATACCTGTCAGTAACAAAGAAGGAGCTGTGGCTTTTAGCTGTTATTTCACTAACCAGTCAGCTAGCTACATGCTAGTGATTGAGTTTGCTAGTCAACTGCTAGTCAACCAGCTAGCTAGCTAATTACTATTTAGCTAACGAGTTAGCTCAGTTATCAGATCACTGCATAGCTAGCTCAGTAGCAGTTAGCTAAATGCTATTTTGCTAAATAATTCAATTCAGATTGATTTGTTTGCACTTTATAAAATCGACACTGTCACAAAGCAGCGTTAAAGAGACACGTTTATGTATCTGTAAGGAACAAAGCCAGAGACGAAGGTGGTGAGGAACAAACCTTGAGACGAGCCATACTCAAAGGTCAACCTCATCGTCATCCTCATCTGGGTGAGACAGAATGGTGCGATTATAAACCAGTACGCTTCTATAAATACACTGATGTAACAGAAAAATTGGTACACCGGTTTAATACGTGGTAGGTATGAATATTCTGTAGACAATAAACACTGTGCTTCCTGCAGATCGTGCCACAATTCTGAGATCTGGTGATTTGGGTGTGAATGACTAAACCCCAAACTCAGATGAGTGTTCATCTAACCATAATTTGGTGTCTCTAGATGTGTATGGTGGTGCATTGTCCTGTTAGAAGAGGACGAACTCATCAGAATGAATACAGGACATGAACTGGTGGAACTCATCAGAAAAGGACACACACAGTGTTCACCTTTCAGAGACATTTGTAGATGTATCAGGGGTCCCATGGAATGGCAGATAAACAAACCACGTACCATTATGGAGACACCACCAGCCTGGCACTTCAGTGTACATTATAGTCACACAATGTTCAGTGTTAAACAGGAAATGAAATTCATTATAGTATTAACCTGATGTGTATTATGTCAAACTGAACTTATGAACTGTTTAATAATGATGGAGACTTTGAGTAGAACCTGTCCTTAACCATCACAGCTTCACGTTATCGCAGGAAGAACGTCTTCAGTCGACTTGTATGATTTCTATGCAGCACCATCTAGAGTAATCCTTAGATGACCTTCAGGTTGTCCATGTGGTTTATCCTCAGCACCGAGTGATGTTGAGGTGACGAGATTCCAGCTAGGGCATCAGGGTGGATCAAGCAGGTCTGGAGAGCAGGAGCGGCACATGTAGCTGAACAGAGAGAGAAAAGAGAACAGATTATTAGGTACGATCTTATCATGTAATGGTTACAGAAGGTGTGCATACGTGAAGACTCCTGAATGATGTGAGGGTGGAGGTGTGACAGAATCCGAACATAAATTATTAATATTAAGTGTATTGTTCATTAGTTATTATTATTAAAATGCCGTTAAATATCTTCACCTCTGGGTGTGATTGAAGAGTCACTGTCGCCCTCTAGTGGTTCAAATGCTCACCAGGGCAGCTGTGGGCTTGAGGTTGAGGAACCAGCCTTGTGATCGGAATCGCAACAGTTCAATTCCCCTCACTGACAAGACTGAAGTGCCCTTGAGCGGGGCACCTAACCCCCCAAGTACTCCCCAGGCCCTGCGCTGTGGTAGGTTTTCCCACCGTGTGCAAGCACAGTGGTCAACGAGTCTCTTTACTTACTGTGAGAATGGCAGGTGTGAATGGAGAGAATAATTAAATAGAATAAACAAACACCGGAATTTTTCATATAAAAACTTTATTACAATAAAGATAAGTGTGAACAGGTTTATTAGAAAGATCTGGAATAAAACTATAAAATGGTAACAGATTTTTTTTTTAGGGTTTAACATTACAGGACACACACACTCGATTAGCATGCTTTAACGAAGAAAACAGGTTTAAAACTTCACATCATCACCAGGCACGTGCCAATAATCAGTCATCAATATCACGATAGTATCTCTATAACGCACTGAGGAGGCTCGGGAACTAGCATGAGTGACTAGCCATGCCATGTTCAACACCTCTACATCATTCAGTCTACAGTCTTTACTACAGTCACTAATGATATGAAACTTTAAAAAAAAAAAAAAGCATCACGACCACATCTACTAATCTGTACTTTCCCTCTACGCAGCCTTCTACAATTTGGCGTAAAAGGTCAAACACAGGCACATTAACTATTCCTTTAATTTTGGCACATGCCTAGTTGTTAAGTCAGTCATTTTCACGTGACAGCATTCGCACATACGTTTACAACACACAGAGCTCTGAACACACAACCTGGTCCACGTCCATGTGTCTGTGTTTCTGTCTCACCTGCTCAGGTGAGTTCAAGTTAAAGCGGCAGAAAGGAACCGTTTTTACCTTATTAAGAGAAATATTCTGTGGCAGTAAAGACACTTGTGAAGGAATGATTTGGCCAAAAAAATGCTACGTTTGCTAAAACACGTGTGTGGATACTCAGTAAGAACATAAACCGGAATTAACGTGTCTGTGAACATCATAAATAACCTCACCATTAACCAGTTCCAGCTAAACAGCTTATGTTTTTATGCAAGCACTTTAAACTCGAATCCTTCCTGTAGAGCAGCGAGTTTCCTTCTTTTACCAAATACACCTACAGAACCCTGGAACCACTTCAGCTCTGATCATAAACACACACACACACACACCACAAAGGTCAGTATTTCGGTGCAATGAAAAGAGAAACAGCTTGTTGTGTAGCCATGTGCCGATAATCAGTTACACGACATAAATATATCACGATGTTGTTATATGACAGTGTTGTTATTGTGGACACTTTAAAGGAAAAAAATAATAAATCTGGGCCGTTTTTTGTTTTTAATAGAAACCTTGATCTAAGAATAAGAAATAAACGATTTAAAACAACATCGTGATAATATCGTCGATAATATCGCCAAGACGCA
>JAOVVF010000048.1:22221350-22234123 GCA_028565595.1 Duopalatinus emarginatus
TTCGGACGCACTACATCGTGTCGCATACTAGATTTGCATACTAACTAGTATGGGAGTATGCCATTTCGGACACAGCCCATGTCTGCCTAAACAAAGGATATAGTGTGCAGTATGCAACCATACTAGAGCTCTGTGGTGTACTACAGGATGACGTACTACTTCAGTCACATACTCTAGTATACAGAGCTATCTTCCTCACTGACTCAGCCTACTTCACTTGACATATATTATTCCCATTATTATTTAATATGAAAGTCATTTATTTAAATATATTTTAAACAGTCTTTGTAAAATTGTAGTTACTTTTACCAGGTAAAAATGCTAACTGGTTGTTAGTATTGCTGTTACTGTATTTAGATTTAAGTGCAAAAAGAAAGCATTTACAGCTGTTTTAGACAGCAATGTGCAGCTCCTCCTCCTCCTCCTCCTCCTCCCCCTCCTCCTCACACGTTGATTAGTTATAACAACAGAAAGGTTTTGGACATTTTAAAACATTGCTTACATGACTGTTTAGTATGTTACACATACTTAGAGTTTTCTGACTGTAATGCATACTACAGACAGTAGGCAGTAGGCAGTATATACTACTGTTGTATGCTGTATGAATTGCCTTAAAGTTGTTTTAAATGACTTTTTATTGCAATACGTTTAAACATTAATGAAGCCAATTAGCATTTTCTGCTGCCACAGACAGATTAGCACAGTTAGCACAGACGCTGTGTAATAAAATTTCAAAGAGGCAATATCATAACTTCATTAAGTTTAATGTTTTGGTTTTATTATTATTATTATTATTTAGATAATTTATTTCCTAAAATGGATATTTTCTCAATCTTAGATTTTGCAGATTAATGCATACCTTTCAGACCATGTGGGCTGTGTTATGGTTTGAGGTGTACTTGAGATAATTTGAGGGTCATATTATTTTTTGTGTATTTATATACAAGTTTGGGGAAATTACCACTGCATGCTCATATTTTTCAATATTTTAGGCTACCCAATTGTCAGAAACAAAAAAATATTTTCTTGGTAACTTTAGTGTATTTGTAGTAACAGTTCAAAAGAATAAGAAATCATTATTTGGTGTGTGAAGCCAAGTTTTAATCAAGCAAATTAGTCTAACACACAAATTAGTACCAGACAGCGTATCCTGATTAAATTTTGATTTCACGGTTCAAAGCACATGCTAAAAAACTCTTGATCAGTAGACTTGTCTTTGTAATTATATTGTTATTTGTCAGACTGAGATCACATCCTGAAACATAAAAGAGGGAAACTATTCACACGTATTTACTGAACAAATCATTGTGTTTTTCCGCAAATAAAAATCACATTACAAAGCTGGCAGATGAAATGATTAGAGAACCTTCGGGTGAAAAAAGGAACCACACGTTCATCCTTATCACAGTATCAACAAACAGTGAAACAGAGACCAGGCCGGTTCTTATCAGTCCTGTTGCCTTGTCAGAGTATGACATGCTGTTTTCAAATCGACCAATCAGAATGCAGAAGAACACAGCAGCCGATTGACTCTCCATTAGCTCCTGTATCTTCAGCAAAGCAACGTTCATGAAGCTAACAATGGAAGCAGGTTATTTATCAACGTCATGGGCCGTGAGAAGGTTTTTATTTGAACGTAAACCTACACACTGGTGGAACTGATAATAAACTGCACACTGTGTACACACACCACAGGACAAACAAAGTCCAAACCTTATTTCTCTGTGATGTTTTAATGCTGAAACTATTTCTGTTCATGTCCATACAGGCAAACCAGGTAGCGAAGGCAAAGTCATTAATACTTTTGATGGTAAAACATGATAAAGGGTTGTAAAGGGTGACAAAGGGTCATGGCGACTGTAGTTCACTGTATGTCATGATGTTTTAGTAAAATACTGAGTACTGGAGTCAATGCTGAGCATTTTCCTACAATAGCACATCCCCAAGTATTTTAATCTCCTTGTACCACAATCATTTGCCTAAAATTATAATTTTTTAAAAGAAAGACATGTCATAATTTATACACTGAAGCACCAGAAACACTGCTACAGTCTGGTGATGTCTCCATAATGGTACGGGATTTGCTTATCTGGCATTCCATGGGACCCCTGGTACATCTACAAACGTCTCTGAAAGGTGAACACTCTTTACACCAGTTCACCAGTCCTGTATTCATTCTGATTGGTTTGTCCTCTTCCAACAGGACAATGCACCACCACACACGTCACCTGATCTTAATAGTGTACCATTTTTTTTCTGGCACTTTAGTGTTTTAAACTATACAAAAAGAATATTCATGTTTTTCTTGTCTAATATTTCAAAATTAGACATTTCAAAATTTCAAAAATCATTTAATTATTAATTTAGTATTTATTTCTTGCTACACTTGCATTCATATACACTGATCAACCATAACATTAACACCACTGAGAGGTGAAGTGAAAAACATTGATTATCTCATTACAGTGTCACCTGTCAAGGAGTTCATCAAGTGAACTGCCATTTTCTCGAAGTTAATGTGTTGGAAGCAGGAAAAATGGGTGTAACAGTGGATCAGTATCATGGGAGACCAAGACTCAATGATGTGTGTGGGGAGGGTGAAGATTAGACTGTCTGCACTGATCCTTCAGGAAGATCTACAGAACGATCTGTATATATTTTATGTTAGTTTATTATATATATTTTTAGCTACTATGCTTTTTGTTTTGATTTAATGAAATTGCTCTCTTTATATGGTTTATCTGTAAAAGTGATGGGATTTGAACCTTCTGATGACTAGAAAATATTCTTAAAACAGTCTGTAAATTTTCACAGTGTCACCTTTACCCCAATGCAGTTGATCAGCCAAAACATGTTCAGTATTTAATACTTCTTTAGATAAGTGTTGGATTATTATTTATTGAGGTCATGGAAATTCATGGATCATGGCATCATGGAAAGTCAGGGTTTTTTTTGTTCCAGTTCAGTTTGGTATCAATTTGATTACAAGAGGCAGAAATGTTCCAGCTCTCAATACAGATATTATATTGACTTTAATTATGACATTTAAGTTATATACACTGATATTATATTCATTATATTATAAGTATTTATAAAGTTAAAACCACAAACCCACTGACAGGTCACGTCTAAAACTTTAATTGATTATCTCATTACATTGACATCTGTCAAGGGGTGGGATATATTAAACAGTGAGTGAACAGAAAAGCTAATGTGTTGGAAGCAAGAAAAATGAGCAAATGTAAAAATCAGAGTGACTTTGACAAGGACCAAATTGTGTTGTTTAGATGAATGGGTCAGATCATCTTCAAAACAGCAGGTCTTGTGGGGTGCATTGGCTTGTGTTAGAATAAATATTTAGTGCAAGACAGACCTTCAGTACAAAATAGATTCTAGTTGAATAGTACAGTTAGATTTACATTCACCTTGTTGCTCATGTACAAAACAATACAAGTGTATATTAAACACCAAACATGATAAGATGTGTAACATAATGGGAACAATTATACCATTGTTTTAACCATTGAGCTCCTCAGACTGAAACCTGGAGCAGTGTGTCATGGGCAGTGACTGAAACTGGAGGGAAGTTGAAGTTGGTTTGAACTGAATTGTTTACTCACTGAGTCAAATCTAAACAAACGACACATTTACACTAGTCCTGAACTAAAAAAATTAAAAATATCCAAGCTCATACATGATAAGTTCTACATCTTCATGTTTTCAGCTGTGTAAACTAGAAATGTGTGTAAAAAATAATAGTTTTCATTTCACGTCAATCAAAAGCGCTCACACAACAATATGTGCGTGCACGTTCACGTGAACACTCACGCTCACTCCGAGATTAAACCTTGAGGTCCCTCCCTGTTCAGTCTTACTTTATCTCAGAGTCTCTCTCTGTCCACCTCAGTTAAAGTCCACAGGAACCTAACAAAAGATTAAAGATGGCAACCTCAGGGTTACAGATCGCCGGATTTCTCTTAGGACTCATCGGCGCGGCTGCCGTCATAGCCGCAACCGCCATGAACAACTGGAGCACGCAGGACCGCCAGGGCGATGTCGTTACCGCAGTGTACACGTACAAGGGCCTTTGGCAGGACTGCGAGGTGTCCACGTCTGGTTTCACCGAGTGCCGGCCACTCTATGGCCTTCTGGGATACTCAGGTGGGTTTAAGGGAATAAACAGGAAAGTGTAAAGAGGGTTTGAGTGACACAACTAGACTGAAGTGGACTAAGATGAATTAAAGGGTAGATTTGAGGGAGTAAACTGTAGTGGACTCAGGTCAGCTGAGGTCACTAGACTACACTAAAGAAGATTTAGGTGGGTTTAAACTGGATTAAAACAGACACAGGAAGATCTGAGATAGTAAACTGGGTTTAGGTAAATTTGAGTCACTAAACTGGGTGAAACTGGTAAATAAAAGTAAAATCTGGTAATTTTTTTGACAGAACAGGACAGTGATTGGTTGAAGTCATTAACACAGACTAAAGTTAACTCCAGTATTGTGCTTTCAAATTTGGCCTGAAAATTCCAGGATCAGATCTAAGCTTGATTGGACAAGGGCGTTACCATCACATCTGTTTTCTACTCAGCTGTATATCTTCTTATTAATGTTTATTACATGTGTAATTACTGCTCCTTTACTTTTCCTTGACACTGGTCTCCGTGTGAAGCCTTTCAGTCAGCAATAATTGCTTTTGTGAAAAAAAAATCAGTATTTTTAGGTATTCTGTGTTATGTAATGACCAGTTTCATCTCCACTGGGAAACAGAACGCTCCAAAATTCTGTTGTAGACTGAGATGTAGGATTTCTGTGTTCCACAGCATGTTATATGGCATCCCAGATGTGTTTGATGATATTTAGATCTGGTGACTTAGGTGGGAATGACAAAACCCCAAACTAAGATGAGTGTTCCTCTAAACATAATTTGCCAACTATGCTAACTGGTATGTTCAGGTTCATGGAGACTGTACCTAGATATGAAAACAGCTCTAGGTCTAAATAACTGAACATGGGTCTGGGCCATTGTAATCAGGCTAGGATGGGTCAGAGTGGAGTAATGGGGATGCAGGTTGGGTATGAGTAACTGAAATTGGCTATAGTGGAGCTGGGTAGGTTTAAATGGCGTGGACTGTTGGGTGGAAAGTGGAGTAAACTGGACTAAGAAGGGCATAAGAGGAAACTAATGATTAAGTTGCTCCAAAATTCAGTAGAAGTGAAGCCCAATACAGAGACTTCTGTGTTCAGGTGAGGAGGGGATCAGTTCTAGTGACCACACTTGGGCTTAATAACTGCTTTAACTCTTAACTTCATATACCGAAGATTTTTGCTGAACATGGTCAAGAGAAGTCGCCCAAGTCTGAACAGTAGAATAAAGTGGAACAGGTCTGAGTAAATAAAGCCAATAAAAAAGACTAAGAATGAATGTCTGAGACACTTTCAAGTGCACACTGGAGATGAACTGAACACGGCTGGTGATGTGCCTAAAAATTACAAACTTTACCATCACAAACAAACTTGCGGCTCAATAATGCCTACAGTAGTATATTTGTATTGCTCATATAGAGAATAGGGGCACAAGTCAACCGTCATATTTATTATAAGGAACCAGAAGAACAGTCATCACTGTGCCTGGAATGAACTCTACACACTTGAGATGATGAATGTAGAATCAAAGCACTAACGTCCACATTTAGTCAACACTGTTATCAAGAATAAAACAAACACTGCAGGCTGACTCACGGGTGCAAAATTCCCCTTCCAAAAGCTTTTACTGTCTGAACTACAGCAAAACTGCTGGGAAAACAACAATTTTATGCTTTATCTGTAAAAATAATAATATTTTATGTACTTAATATCTCATTAACAGTATTTTAATTTGGCCTGTATAAAGAATAGAGAGTCTTAAACCTCTTCTCATCACTCTGGTGTTCAGGTTTTTTTACACTAATGAAATGATGACAAGTTCTCAGATCTCAGATCAATGTGTGTTTGTGTTTCAGGTCAGTTTCAGGCTGTGAGAGCAATGATGATAATCGGCATTATCTTGGGTGTGATTGCAAGCATGATCTCGCTGTTCTCTCTAAAATGTTTTAAAATGGGAAGCGCAGAGGATTCCACCAAAGCCAAAATGACGCTGACGGCAGGCATCATGTTCACTATTGCAGGTAAACACCAACCACAATAACAATAAATAAATAAATAAATAAATAAATAAATAAATAAATAAATAAATAAATTTCACTGTTTTATATTTGTTTGTAGGTATCTGTGGCATCACTGGAGCTTCCATTTATGCCAATCAGATCGTAGCCAACTTTAGGATGGCCACCTACAGCCCAAATTATGGTGGGATGAACCAGATGCAGATGGGAGGAATGGGAGAAATGGGAGGAATGGGAGGAATGGGAATGTCTATGGTTAACAGGTAAATACAGCAAATACAGCCCGGGCTTCAGCGCAACACATTGCATTTATGTGCCGCAGCAGGGCGTAGTCCCAGTGAGTCTCAGTGAGTCACCTGACCATGCTGTTCCACTGTGTATCTGATGGACAGGTTCACATTTGGAACGGCCCTCTTCGTGGCCTGGATCGGAGGAGGCATGCTGCTCATAGGAGGAGTTTTGAAGTGTGTGGCCTTCAGAGGATTGCACGCTGAGTCACCACCGTAAGTGCTACTTACAATAATATTGAAATTCCTTATAAAAATATATATATAAAATACCTTTTTATAACAAATGTAATATTATAGGTGTTAACAATAAACTCAGTTAATACTGTTCAATAAAAAAAGATAATTTTAATAATATTTCAATAATATCATTATGCTATAGCAAGTAAAAAATTTATAAATTAAAATACAATTAATTATTTATTTACTTAATTATAAATTGTATATTTATAAAATAATGTATTACTTTAAGTGTATATAGTTAGTTAAAATAAAAATAAATGTAATGTAATTAAATATATACATATAGGTTATTTGTAATGATTATTATTGTTATTAATTATTATTATAGACAAATCCTAAACTAAGAAGGCTAATGAATTAATTAAAATGTTTTTTTTATTTAAAAAAAAAATAAAAAAAGACAATGCTTAGAATGAAATGAAGAATAATAATACATTTTCTCATTAAAAAGGTGCTGGATAAAATAAACAAACAAACAAATAAATACATTTTTAAAAATCATTATTATCATATAGTATTAGGATATAGGATTATATAGGATTTTAAAATATTACATTTTAAAATCCAACATTTTAAAATACTTTTAATTTCTTAATAATATATTTCTTAAATATAACAAAATAATTTTAAAAATAATAAATAATGTTTTAATTTGTATTGAATGTTTTTAATTTAATAATAATAAAATAGTTATTTTTTAAATAATATATTAAAAATATATTTAAAAATATATTTTTAAAATAAATTCTTGCTATGAATCAACCTGCTAACATTCCTTTTGCTCTTATCTCTTATCTCTTTTTGTAGGTATAAGACGGTGGCGTATAAAGTTCCAGCTCAGTCGAGATCAGGCGAAGAGGGCAGTGAGCGAGGACAGAAATACGTATAAAACACCCGACTGTATCGTCTACGTTCATTTATTCATCTGTAATGTTCAGAGTGAATTTATTAAGAAATAAATACATTCATTAAACACCCATTCTCTTTATAGTCTCTCTACAGTCTCTCTATAGTCTTTCTACAGTCTCTCTAGCCTCTTTACAGTCCTTATATTCTCTCTACAGTTTCTTTACATTCTGTCTACAGCTTCTCCCTGTCGTTTTCTCCCCTATATCTCTTTGTCCCATGTTTCTCTCTTTCTTGCTCTGTCTCTCCATGCGCCCCCCCCCCCTTCCCTCTAGGATAATAAACGCAGTCATACTTTTATAGTAAATAAATCATTACGGTCTTATTATCTTCTGTAAGCTTTTGTTCTTTGCTCTAAATGTATTTTCATAATCAATATTTCATCTGATTTTTTATACACAATAAATGAAACTGGATTATAATATGTGGTCATGTCTTTGGTTCCTCTAGCTTTGAGGTAAAGAGTGTGAACACTGTTCTCATTATGCTATTACTCACTGTAGAATTATCAGAATATAACCACAATAAATTGATCTGCATTACACAGTACAATCATTCATATCAATACAATATTAATATCATGATTCGTGTCATATTAGTAATGGTCACAAGACTTTTTTACTTTTTTATGCTTTTCTGTAAGCATTTTTATTTTATTTATAAATGTTATTTTAACATTTATTTTAACATTATTTTTTTTGTTTTACTCTATTTATTTTACACATTTTTTTTCACTTTTTGTTTTAGTCCTAAATTCCTAGAAGTTCCTCTTAACTTTGCTGTATTTATTTACTCATTTTTCAATGCATGCCATTTATGAAAATGAAAAGTTTTTAATTTAATTCAATATTCAATTTAATATTATCCAGTGAAATTACTGTTATTTATTATGCTGACATTAAATATTTATTAATTAAATATATATTAATTATTCTACTTGCTGTTATAACCTCACCACTCCTTGCATACATTTTTAACAGGAGATAAAATTAACTAAAGATTAAATAAATAAACATTACAACGTTATTAAATAAACATTACAACGTGAAGAACATACGTGACATTCTGAATAAACAAACTCATGAGAATAATTTCCGGTATATAAATACTAAATATATGTTCATATAATATAGAACATTTCTAACAACAAATAAATAAATACATTGATAATTTCAGTGTTGTTTAGGATAAAAAAAACCTCACCAATAACCGCAAGACAGTCTAGAAAATTCCGTCGAATATACCGAGGAACATGTCGACCTCTCTGTCCTCATCCGTCTGACTCCTGTAGAACACAGAACTGAACTTATTATAGCAAAAAATCAGTACTTTAAACATAAACACTAAATGTGCTAAGTTGTATTAAATACCTATCACTGCTTTTGTGCTCCTCATCTGCTGGATGTCTATTAGAAAATAAATTCTGTTGTCCCGCCACTAAAGTAGTCTCTCTCTTTTTGACTGAGGTGACAGAAAATTCTGGACACACTCTCTGCCGGGTAAATAAAAGCATTTTTAATAACATTAATCACATTTATATTTTTAGATGAGCTCATGAAGCTACTGTTACCATAACAACGCTGATTATTTTCCTTTACCATCACATCCCCAGTGTTAGGTCTGCTGCCTTAAGCTTCTGCTGTTCAAGCTTGCAGCAGCAAAACAAAATGGCCGGCACTGGCTCTTCTAATTCCACCTGTTCTTAGTTCCTGCAGTATCAGTGTTTTTCCACCTGCTTTGTGTCCCCCACCCTCACTGTGTTCACCTGTCCCTGTCCCTGTGTTACCCTATATAAACCAGGTGTCACCATACTCTGCTGTAAAGTATTCAAATCTCTCTATAAACTGAAACCAAGCCATCTGTTCTCTCGTTTACTGTTACCGACCTTTTGTTAGTTTGATTCTTGATTCTCATTTTTTACCTCTGACACCCTGTTAGCAGCTTGCTTGGCTTTTCTGACTGTTTTTTGATTCTGCTCTTTACATTGTGATTCAGACTCTGTTTGCCCTGTTTATAATATTAAACACCTGTCCAAGAATGACTCTGCAAGTGTCTGTACACTCCATCATAACACACGTGTTTTATTTCACTTATACTACAGCCAATACCCATCAACAAACATCTATCTCCTTTCTGGTGAGTTACACCAGTTCATGTCCTACATTTATTCTGATGGGTTTGTCCGCCTCCAACAGGACAATGCACCACCACACACGTCTAGAGACACCAGATTACGGTTAGGGGAAGTTTGCCACATGTATTTTATCGAACACATCTGGAATGCCATGCAAAGCACTGTGGAACACAGAATTGAGGAGCGTTCTGCAGGACATATGGTGTTCATGACCTACAGAATATTTCCACCACTTCGTAGAATCCATGCCCCAAAGTATTCATTTTCTGGCACTTCAGTGTATAGACTGAATTCATGGAGGTGTGTCAAGTGTATATTACTGGTAAATAATGATAAGCGTATTAATAATCTGAAGTGTGTTATATCAGATAAAAACGCTTGAGCGTACCTTTGTAGTAAAGTGTTGTGGTGGCAGAGCTGTACATCCAACACTGAAAATAAACACACAAATCCGATTTAGTTTTAAAAAGTAAAAATAAAACAATGTGGTAGAAATAAAACAGCTAAATCTGACCTTGATGGTGTATGAGATATATGAGATGTCTGTGACACTGGTTTCTCTTCCACACGGATTGCTGGAGGAACTGAAATCAGACAAACAGACAGACTAAGGCTGTGTCCGACATGGCATACTCCCATACTACTTAGTATGCAACACAATGTAGTGTGTCCAAATAGGTCGGGAGAGATTTGCTAGTATGCTCCCCCAGCACACTATCTGAGCCTGACTTATCCCAGAATTTACTTCGAGTGAACTGAGAGCCCATTATGTAAACGAGACAGACAGAGTTTATAATTATCCGTGTAGGCTGAGCTGAGGTAACATTTTTAATAACAAACAAAATTTAAAGTCAATTAAACCTGAAACTTTAAATAATTGTGTGGGACTCAAGTGGTGTGACGTCAAGTGCGTCCATGGAGGTGTGCATACTACATGCTCGGATACTACAAGTGTATACTAGTTTAGCGGTTGAGCAGTACGTACTTGGTTTAAGTTAGTAGGTAGTATTCAAGTATGCCATTTCGGATACATACTGTTGTGTTTAACAGAGCTGTTCCTTCGGCACATGTACTATGGATGTATTATAACATTAGGACTACAAACCCACTAACAGCTAAAGTGAATAACACTGAGTATCTCATATATTAGACAGCAAGTGAACAGTCAGTAGGAAAAATGGGTGTAAGAATCTGAGTGACTCTGACCAGGACCAAACTGTCTTGTCTAGACAGCCGTCTCCAAAACAGCAGGTCTTGTGAGGTGTGTCCCAGTATACAATGGTTAATACCTACCAAAAGTGGTCCAAGGAAGGACAACCAGTGAACCAGTGACAGGGTCATGGGAAGACCCAGACTCCCTGATGTGTGTGGGGGGTTAAAACTAGTCACTCTTGTCCAATACCTCAAGAGATCCACAGAGGGATCTGTTACTAATGCCCTGGTTCACAGGACAGATGTTTTAATGTAATCAGGCTGATCAGTGTATCTATCCAAAACCTGATAATGAATATGAGGGTATTATATTATGATATATGAACACATTTGTGCATGATACACAGTCAGTATTATGATAACAATCTGCCAGCAGAACAGAGCTGAACCTGTAAAAATCTGTTTCATTTAGTTTCAAAACAATTACACAGTTCATTGTTTCAGAGATGTGGACACTAATGATATGATAATCGTATTACTCAGCCCTAGTGCTGTATCTGATGTTCAACTACAAATGTCAAATAAATCCAATAAAAATAAAGCACCTGCTGTCTGAGCAGAGCCGCGTGCCTGAGGGTATGAATCCGCACAAGCTGTCATGAAGGTGTCATCACTAAAATCATCCCAGTCGTCCAGCGTAAGGTCAAAAGTCACGTTGAGGACACCTGTTGAAAAGCCGCTGTCTGTGCTGAGGTCTGCGTGTGAGACAGAGCTGTGGGCCTTGGTTTGGTTGGGAGGGAGTCTGCTCAGCGCTCTCATGGAAACATCTAGAATGATGGGCATGGGTTAATTCATCAACTTGTGGATGCTTTGAGCTTCTATAACTTTTTGTAGATGTTCTGTAGAGAAAAACCTCCTCACACAGCAAACATGTCTTGATCAATGAAGAAAAACTGGAAAACACTGTGTATGTTTACAGACTTGAATCGAGTTTCACAAAGATCATCTTTAATGGTTAGAGCAAGCATTACTTTGAACACTCTCTCTCCCAGACTTCTGTGGTGATTTATTAGCTCAATGTTACATGGACCTCAGTTTTATTATCCCACGGCCACATTAAAAAAGGACAGCGTGTCTCAAAAGTAAGGAAACACCTGACCAAAATTATAATTTATATATTAGAAAGATAAAAACAGTCTGGCAGACAATGATTCAATTTTGGAAACAAACTGTGGGGAATGGGAGAAACCTGTTAGGCCATGTCACCAACATGGTGGCCGTCTTGTCTAAAATTGGATCAGCGTCAGACAAATGCTGAAGTCTAAAGTCTGAATTTTAATATATTAGTCAACTATTCGACTATAAGACTCAGATACTCGGTACCAAACCACTAAATACAAGATAATCGAATTTACTAATATTTAAACTGACATATTAACACTCTGATACACTATATAGACAAAAGCATCAGGACACACCCATTAATCAGTGAATTTAGATATTTTTATTCAGTTCTATTTCCACAGGGGTATAAATTAAGCACCTAGCCAAGCAGTCTGCCTTCACAACTGTTTGTAAAATGGCCGGTCTTAAGAGCTCAGTGAAATCGAGCGTAGTGCTATAATAGGATGTTACTGTTGCAACAAGTCAGTTCTTCCTCCTTAGAAATGAGATATTAGAAATTTCTTTCCCTTAGAAATTCTATGATCTGTGATATGGTAGAAAGCCTTCCCCGAAGAGTGAAAGCTGTTATAGCTGCCAAGGGGGGACCAATTCCATATTAATGCCAATGAATTTAAAATAAGACTTCATAGGGATAAAAATTTCTAATAATTCTATAAATGTATAACTCTTTTTATTATTTTCTGTAAAGCTGCTTTGAGACAAT
>JAOVVF010000048.1:22239238-22276523 GCA_028565595.1 Duopalatinus emarginatus
CACCCCCCACCCCCCGGTGGCATTGGGGTGCCGAGCAGCGTAAATTGAATATGCCTCGGGTCAGCTCTGTTTACGTTATAGCAGCTATAAATGCCCCAGCCTTTCTTTTCTCTTCCTTTTGAATTTAATAAGTTTTTTTAAGTCCATGTAAATGATCTGCCACTGTTACAGAAAATGACCTTCTGACCAACAGAATCAGTGAATGTCTAGAAGAGCGACTAAATAACACACACCATACTCTGAGCTGATTAAATTGATGCTGATCTCATCTCCGCTAGGTATTCTCGTCACCTCGATCCTCCTCGACCAGCTTCCAGACTTCAGCAATAAGGTGTCTCTGATCATTGAAACATCATCTCTGTTATATCACATTTTACCAAAAACATGTCTTAGTAAAAACATGAAGAACTGTGTCTCACGAGATCTTCTGCTGGAAAACGACGTTGTTTTCACAGTCTCCAATTATGAGCGTGACGTAATGATGATCCGGTGCAGTTCTTTTTAACATCAGCTCCTCAAAGTTCTTCAGGTTCACTGTGATTATGATCTCTGCTGTGGAAACACTGTAACGGGAAAGCTAAAAAAAGAATTTTGTTTTAATGAATTGCACCAGTCAGTCCAGAAAGGGTGTGACTTTTCATTACTAGTAAAAGAAAGAAACCTCTATGTCCGTCTGTCATAATAAAGGGGTGTGGCCTCTATATGTCAGGTCCAAAAAAGGTAAGAAGCGTTGAACTGCAGCCTCACAGAGTACCTAAAACACCCACTGAACAGCCCGACCCGGGCCCTAACCCTAACCCTCCAGTGACAATGGGGGTACGTTCTTGTTTTAGCCAATGACAGAGAGGGGCATTCCTGTGTCTGTCCCAGTAAAGGAGGTGTGGCCTTAGTGTGTATATGTGACAATCCAAGTAAATGAAGCGGTGAATTTAGGAGAAAGTGGTGTGGTTTCTGTGCTTGTTAGTCACTGGAAAAGGGGCATGGTCTGAATGGTCTCATATGTATATGGTAATATAGTAAATGTATATAATATTAAATGTGATCCACTAGAAATGTACGCTTATCGACTGATCGTACACTTAGTTGGTTTTCAAAATAAAAAGTGATAATGGTCACCTGTTCCAGACTAAGTTCATATTTTGGGAGTCTGTTGACAGCTTCTTTGATCTGATTCCCAAACGGAGGGTGTCGGTTCACAATCTAGATGAAAAAATCTATCAGGTATTTACATGGTTATGAGGACTGAGACATCAGACATGTATTCAGAGGGGTTGGGAGTGTATGGTTAGTGATGTTTTTATTAATGGATTGTTTGTACCAGCTCCAGTTCTCGCGCATTGATGGCTTCAATCTTGCTGAATGAAGTCAGTCCTGCATTCACCATTGCATTAGCCAGAGACACACCTAGGGCACAAAATATTAACTGCATATTCAGCTGTAGGACATTATTTATGACGTCACACCACCGTCATCCCAATTCGCTCCAAAAGCTATATCTGAGGCATTTAAGTCTCATTACCTGTCCCACACCTGTCCACCACCCAATTTATATAATTAAATTACTTCCTTTTTAAGCTGCACCAGTTCAGTGAATCATGTATAACCATCAATCATCAATAACTATTTACTAACTTACATAGTGTTCACCCATCCATTTCACCATACATCAACACACAATTCTGTCATCCATCCATCGCTCCATTTATTCATGAATACATACGCTTTCAAAATGTTTACATTCCCCACCCCATTTTCTGTAAACTTCATAGATTAAAATATGGCTTGTATTGCCACTGTAAATGTAGTAAAATTATTGTTAGGATTCGCCACTGGGGTGGACTCAAATGCGGCACGCTAGTCTGGAGAAGGGACTTGCATGGAAAAACCAATTGTGAGAGAATAGGAGGGTGCTTGACTGTTGCAGGAACCTACATGTGTCTTTGTGCAGCTTCATACAGCACTCCAGAAAACCATTTTGAAAATTGGCTTTTACTTGCCATATTTTCATTCAGACCATACTGCTGTTGTGTTGAACATATGTAGGTCTTTCAAAGTTCCTGGTGGCTTCTTTCCCAGTCATCTAGTTTTGATGAAGACCCAGACTGTATGTAGTGCCAAGCACTTTCCACTTCTTAATTATAGACCTAACAGTGGTCCTTCACCAGATGTCATGTCATGGAGCTTTAGAGCCCATTGTTTGTGTGGATCTTTCACACTGGTGCGGAAAAATTATATAACTATGTGACCATGAAGGTTATTGGATAAGCATGAAAAACCTTAGTTATTCCTAAAACTGTTAAAGAGAGGTTATATTAAAGGGATGTAAAGCTATCAGACAAAGACAACTGACATCTATCTATTCATTCATCTATACATCTAATTTGCAGTCACCTATTTATCTACCCAATCATCCATGCCCAAATTTTTCTCCTTTCTTTATTTATCCATCCATTCTCAGTTCTATTTCCTCAAGCATTTATAAAATTATCTCACCAATCCTGTCCAGTTGTTTGGAGATATAGGGAGAATCCTCCCACAGCTTGGCTCTGAAGCACTTGGCCAAAATCACAGCGTTGAGTTGGGCTGAGAAACTTTTCTTGGATTGCTGAATAAGAAACTCCACCAAGCCTGGCACAGAACACACACGCAACACCATACTACTAAAACACCCAAGCACAAGGAAAACTGATTCGACACGGACAGGCTGGGGCAATTAAAAACACATAATTAGGCTAATTACTAAAGACATGACCACAGTGCAGTTTTAATAAAAGCAGGTTACATTTGCTAAGTCTGATTCCACTCCTGAAAATCTTCCCAGTGTCTTGTGTGAGTCCAAATTCCTGAATCGGGATGCAGCCCAGCTGAGCCTGAATCAAACTGGTGAGATGGAAATTAACAAAATGTACAACAGGATAAATTGTACAGCATGAGATATATAATAATATTGAAATGATATCATAAGTCAGTTCATTGCACTACTGCTTGCACTCCAGTAGTGTAGGTGGCTCTACTAAACTTTCATGGCAATTTCCACTAGTAGAGTGAGACGACTGCCATTTCTTAAAGTCAGCCATTTTAAAATGAATCGGCAGCCATTTGGTTTGTATGACTAATCACAGTCGTATTGGGGGTTTCTTTGACGAGTGAAGCAATTATGTCATATTGTTTGTGGAAGTCAGATCTTCTCTTCATAAAGCATGCTGAGGCTTTCAGGACATCAGCATGATTCTGGTTGATTTCATACACTGAAGTGACAGAAAAATTGCAACACCAGTCCAATACTTGGTATAAACATAGTAATCCAGAAAAATAACAGGGCATGGACTCCACAAGTTTGTGGCGATATTCCGTATGTAATGAACACCATACTTCCTGCAGAACGCTCCACATTCTGTTGTATTCCAAGGTGTAGAATTTCCTTGTTTTTATAGCATGTTGCATGGCATCCCATATGTTTGATAACTTTAAGATCTGGTGACTTATGTGTGAATGGCACAACCCCAAACTCAGATGAGTGTTCCTCTAACCATAATTTGGTGTCTCTAGATGTGTGTGGTGGTATATTGTCCTGTTGGAGGAGGACAAACCCATCAGAATGAATACAGGACATGAAGAGGTGTAACTCACCAGAAAGGAGACACACATAGTGTTCACCTGTCAGAGACGTTTGTAGATGTACCAGGGATTCCATGGAATGTCAGATAAACAAGCCCCTTGCCATTATGAAGCTTCCAAAGAAGTTTATCGCATTATGTACATACTGGCAAACTCAACCAATGACACACATAGGTGCTGTTGCTATGTATTTTGCACTGGCACTTTAATGCATAAGTTACTTACAGTCTAATCAGTTCTTTTATGAATGTCAACTAGGGATCATAATGTTGAATAAGGTCACACGACTAAGTACATGTTCTGTCTTAATGACGTTAAGCTAAAATGAGGCTAGGCAGTATCAGTTTTTACACGCAGACTAATAAAAATATATCGCCATTGACTTAACATTTTAGTAGCAGCAAATCCTTCTGTGGATGTTCCTGTAGGATCACACACACATCAGTGAGACTTGACCCTGTCACAGGTTTACTGGTTGTCCTTCCTTGGACCAGGTTTTGTAGGTATTAACCACTATATACTGGGACACACCCTATAAGACCCACTGTTTTGGAAATGATCTGACCCAGTATTTTAGACATCACAATTTGGCCCTTGTTAAAAAAAGGCACTCAGATTCTTACACCTGCCCATTTTTCCTGCTTCCAACACATCAACTTAAAAAAAAAAACTGGATGACTTTTTTTGTGATGGAATATTATCAGTTTTAAAAGCTGAACCTGCTAACTGGGCACATAGTTTGTTGTTGTAATGGTTACGCCGACACTAAGCCTCCATGCACATACATACCTTCAGATCGGATTACAGGTAATGTTCAGATGTAATCTGATTCATATGAACAGCTCATTCAGAAACCACAAGAGGAACGAGTTCATTCAGACTGGTGAAATCTTTGGTTTAAAACATCATTCAAATGTCATGACAAATATAAAAGCATGTAATCCAAAAAATAGAAAATCTGAATCATACCAGTTAACTTTCATATCATTGCTTTTGATCTTTCCTTCCATTGGATACCTAAAAACAGTTTGTTTCTATTTAATTACAGTCTGAGACGTGTTATTATTTCTAAGATGAATGTACAGATATAACTGTGCTGACCGGATAGTGACCCTGTTCTTATCCTTGTTGAGCATGTTCAGAGTTCTCTTCTCACTCACTCTCAGCTGGACGTCACTAAACTCCTTCACCTTGGATATTATATCAACCTGACACAAGTGCAGATTGAATGACAGATTTGGAACCTATGTGAGGTTTTGTCTGTGTGAACTCTAACGTACAGACATTACATAAAAATACTTCATCTTCCATAATTAACAAAAAAATATTATAATAAACACGGATCTGTCATAACATTACAACCACCTGCCAGAACAACCACCAAAACAGTTCTGGCCCATCAACCCATGGACTCCTCAGGACTTCTGAATGTGTTCTGTGGTATTTCAGACTGAGATGTTAGCACCAGATCCTTCAGTGGATTTTCTGTGGGAATGGGCCAGACTGTCTAGCCTTTGCCCATCAAGCACATAAGTAAGATGTGGGTGTCCACAACCCCGTGCTGGTTTGCTGGTTGTTCTTCCCTGGACCATTTTTTGTAGGTATTAACCACTGTATACTGGGACACACCCACAAGACCTGCTGTTTTGGAGATGTTCTGATCAAGTTGTCTAGATCTAGCTCTTGTCAAAGTCAATCAGATTCTTTCACTTGCCCATTTTTACTGCCTCCAACACACTAACTTCAAGAAGAACTTCAAGTCAAGAACAACTTCAAGTCAGCGTAATAAGATAATCAATGGTTTCTTGGTTTTTAATGGTTTTAATGTTATGGCTGATCGGTGTAGTCCTGATATAATAAATAGGTAAGAAGTTAAAAAAATAAAACAGTCACCGTCTCACCAGTTCAGACAAGTTTTCTGTACCGGTCACCTTCATAAACTGCTTCATGGTGTCAAACGCAACACAATATCGAGCCATCAGCTTCCCACTCTCTGTGTACAAAAAATCACTGGTTCATCTAATCAGGTAAATCTGTCAGTAGTTATAAATGCTTCTGGCAGGACGATTCAACACCACCCTGAAAAAAGTACCTCACCTGTAGGTTTGATGTTTATGTCCTCATCCATCGTGATCAAATTAAATGAGGCCAGTGCGTTCAGGTTTCTTAGACAAAGTTCTAAAATATGGCACAAAATTACAACTGTAATAAGTTGATCAGTCTTTAATTATTGAAAACAAGATCATGAGGGATGTGTCACACCTTGTAGTTTGGTTTCAATTCCACATTTATCAAGATCAGTGGAAAAACCTGGAAAGGACGAATTCAAATAATAAGTTCATAACACACTAACTGTGTATGAGGGTTTCTGTAATAATAACAAGTTGAGAAATTCTCTATTACCATAGTGTCTGGGGTTCTTCAAAGCTCGGATGTAGAGGAATGTTGAGCGAATCCAGTCTAAGGCCATGTTCACATCAGAGATGGTGTAAAGGACAATCTCAGCGTTGAGATGCTCTACCAGGCTGGTGTGCAAGCTTCAGACAGTTTATTGGATCAGAAGACAATAAATAATATACAGAGTCTAAGGAAATTCTGATCAGCTTTGCTTCAGTACTTCTAAATAGCGAGATATCCGTATAAACACTTTACCTTGAGATCACCTTACAGTGAAGCATGCTGGTGGTAGCATGTTGTTCTTTCCCTCTTTTTTAAACATTTTTTAACCCCTTCCTTTAGAGCTAACCTTCTTTAGAACTTGATCCTGGACTTGTTTTAATTATTCTTTGGTTTTCACAATGCTGTGTGTGTAAGTAAACTCGGGGTTTCCCTAGGAGCTGGGGTATTTACACTGAGGTCATGTGACGCTTTAATTACCAACTGACGGGGCTGAATATTTTTGTAAACAGTTTGGTATGCTAAATAAATTTTATTACCATTGTGATATTATTAAATAAGCTATTCTGTGTAGATCCCTGTCTCAGGAATAGAAAAGTGTGTTTCAGAGCCATTTATCATTTCAACATGATGACCTGATGAGTCTCATCTTCTCTGGCCTTGTTTATAGTTATCTAATTATCAGAGTATCGGCAGAACTACTATAGAAAATAGCTGACGTACCTGCTCTCTATGGTCTCTGACCCACTCACTAACTGCAGGTACTTGTCTCTGGTTTGAACTCGAGTCATGATCACGGCAGTGGCTGATGTGTCAAACTAAAATAAAAAAAAAAAGTCATAAGCGCTAGCGAAACATTTTTGATACGATGTCAAGTTCAGTACCTGCGGTCTGCCCGCTCTACCGATCATTTGCAGCATGTCTGCTTCGCTGTACTCCTCACACGCTCCGCCGACGTAGTGCATAGTGGATTTGATCACCACCAGGTGGGCTGGCAGGTTCACACCCATCGCCAAAGTGCTGGTAGTGACTGAGAAAGAACACGAGATACAGTACTATGAGCATCTATGAATTCTGTACAGTGTTGAGGAGAAAACGTTGACTGTGTGATGTTCTGTGCAGACCAAACATTTATTTAGATACAAAAAAAATAAAGATACTAACGCGCCAGTGAAACACATACAACTTTTATTAAATAACTAATTTCAAGGTTGATTACACTAACATGAGAGAAAAACTGGCAGAGATAAGCCTATGCAAAATACATAGGCTGATGGCGGTATAGGGTTTGTTCAGCTGGACCTCTGGTACATCTACAAACGTCTCTGACAGGTGAACACTGTGTGTGTGTCCTTATTGGCGAGTTACACCAGTTCATGTCCTGCATTCTGTTAGTCACCAGGTCTCAACTTTATCAAACACATCTTGGATGCCTATGTATTTTGTATGGCTCATCTGTACCAGTTTTTCTGGCACTTCAGTGTCTTTTTCTATAACAGCACATGCCAGTCCCAGGGTTTTATTCCTCTTACCACAGAATTCTGACTGGATGTTTAAATGTTTTTATTTATTAAAGAAAGTAAAAGTGAAGTGACTGACCTACTGGAATGCAGACCTGGGGAATGTGACCTCTGTATTTAACCCACCCATGCAGTCAAACACACACATTAGTGAACACACACACTAGGGGCAGGGAACACAACTGCCTGGAGCAGTGGGCAGCCCCTATTCAGAGTGCCCAGGAAGCACCTGGGGGGTGTTAGGTGCTTTGCTCAAGGGCACTTTACTCATGTCTAGTCGGTATAGCGCGGTAAAACTGGCAACCTTTCAGTCGCAAGCCCAGTTCCCTTACATTGAGCCACGGATGCCCCAATGGTAATTACCAGTTACCAATTATCAGGAGCAGAGTTGAACGCACATGGCCATATGTACACTGGATCATAAGTTCAACTTAAGTTCATGACTTCATAGGCGTTAAAAAGTGTAAAATACATATTTTGATAGATAAAGAAAACACTGAACTTAAGTGAAAGCTGCACTCACAGAGGACGGGCAAGTCACCAACTATAAAGGCATCCTCAACTAGCTTTCTGTCCGACACACTGACACCAGCATGGTGATACCCCACACCACACATTATTAGATCTTAATGAGGGCAGATATAAAAGAAAATTCCGTGTTAGTGGACAGAACACACACACACACATACACATACACACACACACACACACACACACACACACACACACACACACACACACTAATCTCTTTAGAAAAGTCAAGAAATAGTTTACAAACCCACACCTCTGAGTTTGGTATCGAGAATAGAGTTGGCATATTTCATCAGCCTGTAAGTGAATCAAGTGGTTTATTCCATAGATTTAGAGGCCTATAAAAATAATATATAAAATGATACGTATGAGGAAGACAGTGTGAGAAAGTAAACACACCTCTGTCTGTGATCAATACTCATAATAAATCTGGCGTCCTTGGCGAGCACAGCAGCGGACTGCTGAACTCCTTTCCTCGTGGAACAAAACTGCGAGGTAAATACGTATTTAAAAAAATAATAATAATAATATTACACACCACATTCTGGCTTCTGATTGGTCAGAAGAAGGTGCTGATTCCTTTTCAGCCATGACAGTAGTCCCACTTTAAATTACAGATTTATATGAATGTGTTTGCTCTGGTATGTTATTGCTTCTCAAACAACATTTTTATAGATGTTTTCTGTAGTGAGATTCTTATTTTACATTTATGTAAGGAGTCTCCAGTGTCAGTAATGAAACTGATTTGTTTTCTCTCACCACCAGTGTTGGTTTCTGGTCAGAGTAGGTCTGAATGATGCTGGCCATCTTGTAGTTGAGAGACAGGTCGAATTTAAACTCGTTCTGGTTCTTTGCACATGGAAATCCCAACACCACTTTCCTCAATTTCACCGGTCTGTGGCTCTCGTCCATATTCAAACAAGCAGCTGGACCCGATTCATCAGACAGCCACTCGGCTATCTACAGGATCAGACCATCATTACAATAACACTTACTAATATACAATCAGTGAATCTATAATACCATATCTATAATACTATAATCTATACATCTGTCTTTTCTCTAGTTATCTATTCATCAGTCTGTTTGTCTATCTATTTTTGTCTATCTCTTAGTTTCTCAGACTGTCTATCCATTTTTATATGTATTTATCTATTAATCTATCAATCAATCCAGCCAGCCATCCAGCTATCCTCCATCTTTGTCTATCTATCTATCTATTGTTGACCCTGCGTACATCCTGTATGTTTGGGATGGTGGCTGAAACTGCTACAAATCTCATGCTGGTCACTGAGTGTAGATCTTCAGCCATGCGGTACGACTGCATGGTCTTCATTCTGCTGACCACCACCTCCAGGGTTGCTCCCCGGGTCACATCTTTTACCACGTGTATCTATAACACAGTGTAAACGCAATGAGAGAGGGATTAAAGCTGCCACTGCCACTGTTATTGATGACCAGTAGAATGTAAAACACGCAGACCTCGTCAATCAAGAAGAGCCGGACTGTGTGCAGTAAAACATTGTCTCTCCACTTCCTTGTCAAACTGTCCCACTTTTCCTTCAAAGAGGAACCACCAATGAAACCAAATCTGTTTTTATTTTACTGTGAAATATAACTCATAAATTTTACATTACAGGTGTTGTCATGATGAGATGGGCGTCATGGATTTCGAAATAGTCGTCGATCTCTGTGTCTCCTGTTAGCTCTTTGCAGTTCAGTCCCAGTGGGCCGAATTTCTGCTTCCAGTTCTCATATCGCTGACTGCAAAGAGCTTTAATTGGGGCCACTAAAGAGGAAAAAGAAAGATGACAGTAGTGCAGGATTATATCAACGCATTATCGTTTCTATCGCAACAGCTTGTTCACAGGGATGCATGTGGTACATGAGAAATCACACTAAATGTAACAATAAACAATAAAATGTGTAAAATAAAATGTACTGTGTATTAGGAACAGTTGGTAGATTGCTGGTATATAAGCGCAATAAAACACAGCGTGACATGAAGTTAAAGAAAAGTAATCAACTTTTGCTAACGGTTGCTAACATTCAGCCAGTTAGTCCATTAGTAACGCTTTATCCGGAGCCTACCTGAAATCCGGACAGGGCTCCAATATATTGCAGGGTACCACACACACACACATACACATTTACTCAGACCGAGGGGCAATTTACCACATCCAATACATCTACCGTGTGTGTTTTTTCAGGAGGTGGGAGGAAACTGGAGCACTCAGTGAAAACCCATGCAAGGAGAACACACCTTAGTCCTCACAGACAGAGATCCCTGGAGCTATGTAGCACCACCCTGCCACCCAGGTTGATAACAGTAACTGAGATTTACTGCAGTACTTCTCCAAACTTGTACATGTGTACTGCCTGTGGGATATTTGCTATAATGTAAGATAGGTTAAAAACAAACTGTTCTGTGACCCACTATAGACAGCTTTGACATCATGCCAAGGTTCCGTCGTCTCCATTAGCAGTCGAATGATAGCCAACTCAAACAGCACCGTTTTTCCTGAGCCGGTGGGGGCACAGGCAACAAAGTTTCTGCTGCTGTAGAGAACCTGAAACACACCAATAATCAGGTCTAAAAAAAATAATAATCAGTGTACTTTCAGTTAATCTAAAACACAAGATAGGAATAAATGATCATCTAACTCACATCATCAAGAGCTTTAGACTGCACGTAGTTGAAGTACGGGAACTCAGTGAAGACACTCCTGAATTTTACAGCTGTGCATTTGTCGTTAAGGTTTTTTTTTTACATAGTTTCTTTACAAAGAAGACATTTACACATGTTATTCTACAGGTAGTTTGGTAAAGGATACGAATCTCAGTCACAGGACGGAGGATCCCTGGTCCAGATGTGCCTTAAATTATGTGATTAAAATGAAATATTTAGTTCTCGTCATTATGATGCCTGTACAAGACACCACACGTGGTTAGATAACTAGCTAAGATTATTTTTTTTTTACGTTAGCTGGCACTGTTA
The DNA here is from genome assembly GCA_028565595.1 of Duopalatinus emarginatus. Classification (NCBI taxonomy): domain Eukaryota; kingdom Metazoa; phylum Chordata; class Actinopteri; order Siluriformes; family Pimelodidae; genus Duopalatinus; species Duopalatinus emarginatus. Next base: position 22,250,303 of record JAOVVF010000048.1, read on the forward strand.
CCAATGGCTAATTGAAAGTGAGAGTATGGTGATTGACCTACTGTGCCTAATTTGACCTGTCCATTAACCATCTGTGCGGTGAAACTTAGACAAAAGAATTGGTGGGCAGCCCCTATCTATAAGCACCTGGGGAGCATCTGGGGGCAGGGTTAGGTGCTTTGCTGAAGGGCACCTCAGTCATGTCTTGTTGGTACAGGGATTGGACTAGCAACCTTCCGTTCACAAATCGAAGGCTACCCCTTGAGGACTATTGCATAAAAAGGTCAGGTTTTAATCCATCTGTTGCTCTGAAGCTCTGAGATTCCACTGAGCAGATATTACTTGGATGGCGATTCATTCTCAGCACAGCAGTGACACATGGTGTGTACTGTATGGTTATGTGTGTGTGTCTGTGTGTGTGTGTGTGTGTGTGTGTTTAAGGTTTTTTAAACACTTTATATCACCTTGTATCTGAAGAGGTTTGGGAGTGAGAGGGTAAACAACCGAGCAGTTCTGTTGTGGTTTGCTGCATCCCCCCGTCTGGCTGATCTCTCCGAAAGGGCTACAGGAAGCAGCCACAGTGTGAGGCAGGAGCGGATACTCTGTCGCCGTAGCAACCGAACTGACGCTGTGTTGGTTTGTCGCTGGAACTGAAACGCTGTCGACCTTCCTCATGGGAGGTTTAAATAATCTTCAGGGTTATAAAGAGGAATATGCATGTAGTAATATAACATCATGGCACAGTGTTTTATTCCTTTTTATTTACACTACTGAGCAGATATCAGCTGTTAGACCAAACATATTTTACTACAGCTAAATAACCATGATACAGAGAAATCAGGTCAATGTGGAAGACATGGAAGTGGTGACTGAGCACAGTTACCATGGCTACCGTAATAGAAGCTGCAAACTCAAGTCAGTAATGTGTAATGATCCGGGTGACATTTATAAAGCTGCAATGCTGTGTTTATTAACCAATTCACATATTTACCGGGTTTTCAGTTCAGAGCCGGTGACATGAAAACGTCTGGTTTCTCCTGAATTCTGCGATGCAGCAGGACGGCCCAGATGGCTACTGTCAGTGGGGTGGCATCCAGACACAGATACTTCAGGCCTCCATATTTCAAACACCTCCTGATCTTCTGCTTCACTGGTCTGACTTTGGACACACCGTCCTACACCGACATCACGTCTTCGGAAAGGTGGCAAAAATGTCTTTGGCTTCTGAGAGTAAGCTTGATGAGGAACAGATAAGATTAATTAACACAATTTTTAAAACATACATTACGACAACAAAAAAAGGGGATTTCAGGTTGCTACCATATAATGTAGATTAATTTGAGTATATAATTTGAGTATATTTGCATAGTCTTAGCCTGGTAGCTATTAACCCTTATTATTAATCTTACCTTATTAATAACCTTATTACCCCTATAAATGTATTTAGACCTGAACTATGATGGTAACACTGAGGTAACTACACTGACCGGTGGAAGCCAGGCTTTCTGCCTCTTTCTGAAGCTCCTGAGTTGTTGGGATTGTTGAAATTTCAGGTGCAGCATTCAGCTCCCACACATTCTGCTTCTGGCACAATGGTTTCCTATATGATTACAAACAACCAGAAGATTAAATGCAAAACTCCTTTACAACTGATCTGTACAGAGCTTCAAAACCAAAAGGCTTTTACGGTTGAATCTGCTGTCAGCATGAAGCCTGAAATTCACTATAAAATGTCATGTCGAAGTGCTTGACTGATCAACACCACAGCTAACAGCGTTCTAGCCCAATCTACTCTCAGCGAATACAATTGCCACATGTTACTCGAGTTATGCTGTATGTGTGCTTGAGCTGAGATCGTGTGTCAGTGGTGTTGATAGTGATAGAGGGCATATAACGTGTCTGAGTGGGAAAGCAAAATAAATTATTGACTCCTACTGATGGAGACAGTGTATTAAGACGCAATTCTCAATCAGACAGTCTGGCATTATATAGCTCCAAGTTGGTAAGACAAAGTGCCAATAGTGATATGCACAGCCAAAAACACACTAATGGACTATAGCTGTGTCCAAATTCAGGGGCTGCATTCCTTAAAGAATGCTACAAAATTCATGAAGGCCAAATCAAAATGGAGTTTCCTGTTTCTGTCACGTAATGAAACCTGCGATGTGTTGACTGGTGAAGAATTCACACGTTGAATCCTTTGTTGTCATGAAAAAAGAGGGCACATTTCTTGGACGCATATAAAGAAGCCTTCGAAATGGGACAGCCGAGATGCGTCACTGTGATGCAACTGGGCTGATGAAGACAGCTTATGTTACTATGGTATGTTAAGTATGTTATGTTACGTATGTTATGTTAAGTATGCTAACAAACTTAGCAAGACACGCCCCAGGGGTGGGGCACATACTTTCTAGACAGCGGCTGCGTTGCATACTTCTATACTATTTAGTATGCAAATGTAGTATGAGACACGATGTAGTGCGTCCGAATACCTAGTATGTGGAGAGAGTTTATCATTATCAGTGTAGGCTGAGCTGAGGTAACATTTTTAATTACAAACGAAATTTTAAGTTAATTAAACTAAATAATTGTAGGGGATCAAGTGCGTCCGAGGTGGTGTGCATACTACACGCTCCCATGCTAGAATTGTATACTAGATACAACTGGTCGGCCACTGGCTGCGTCCAAAATGGCATACTTGAATACTACCTACTAGTTTAGAGCGAGTATATACTATTTAACCGCTAATCTAGTATACACTTCTAGTATGCGAGCGTGTAGTATGAACACCACCTCGGACGTACTTGATCCACCATGTTACCAACAACCTTTGACCCAAGATGTCACACCGCTCGAGTCCCACGCATTAATTATTTATAGTTTCAATTTAAACTTTAACTTAAATTTCATTTGTAATTAAAAATGTTACCTCAGTTCAGCCTACACAGATAATCATCAACTCGCTCTGTGTCGTTTACAGATAAAACAGGCTCTCAGTTCGCTCGCAGTGAATTATGTCAGGCTCGGATAGTGTGCTGGTGGAGCATACTAGAAAATCTCTCCCAACCTAGTAGGACATCCGGGAACCTTTCACATACTACCTGTTACGTACTAGGTATTCGGACGCGGTACATCGTGTCGCATACTAGATTTGCATACTAACTAGTATGGGAGTATGTGATTTCGGACGCAGACAGTGTTTCATTAGCTGAACACAGGACAAGTAGAGGATGAGTCGTCAAAGATCGGTTTTCTGGAAAAGTGAATAACATTTTAAATATACTTAAATACAACTTAGGGGGGGGGGGGTACTATCCACTCACACTTTATGAACCACTGGTCTGTCAAAGAACAGGTTATCCAGGGAGAAGTTAAACTGCGATGATGACTCCGTCATCTCCGGTTCAGATGAACTGCTGCTTATAATAAGATAATGATATATAAGCAAAGCAAACACACAACACTCTCACAACGTTGTCTACTTTTCTACAACATTATTAAAAGGTAGTGCTGTTTACGTTTATGTCTGAACAATGCTGTTACAACGTCATTATTAATTAATTAACATTGCTGTATGGTATTATAACTGCCTGTTCCATGAACAACATAACCATTATTTTTTTTCAGGTAGGTTTGGAGGGTCTTTGGCTGGTTTTACATGCTGCGTTTAGTTTCTGACATTCTTCTGATTATCTAATCCAATCCAAATTTAAAACTTAAAGCTACTTAAATGATCTCTAGCAAAAGAGGAGATGGAGAAGATGTGGTAAAACAGCAGTTTTGTTATTTCTGCTCCAAAGACCAATTAGTTTCTGACCAATCCCTGATCCTGATTACTTCAACAAACCTTCAATTTCTAAATTAATGTCCCAAACCTCTAGGAATAAAGAGTTGACACTTAAATGTAAAACATTCTGTACAATAAAAAGGCACCAATTTGAAATCTAAATATTTACGTTAGTTCATCTAATCACCTCAGAATTACCTGCTAACCTAATCTAGCTAGGTTAGCTAGTGCTAACTAGGTAAACTAGCTACATAGGTAGCTAAGTCAAAACTTATTCATTTTGTAAATATTGTACATCTACACTAGACTGCTGACACTTATATATATTTATTTCATATTATAAGTATTACACTTAGATTATTCACACCTTAGTATAATAATATTTTGTGAAAATTTGATGAATTTAGCTGCACGGCTAGCGTTTCTTTTTTTTATCGTCTCGTGAGGCGATCTCGCGCCACACTGTTTTAGCTAGCTATTTAACTAGCTAAGATGTGTAAGGTTATAAGACCGATTTAAAACCTCATAAAGTTTAATTTATTTGTTCATTTGAACAAAGTCTTAACGACCAGTCAGACACATTAACCAGCTAGCACGCTTAAAATCAAGCCAAGGGCGAGGTTAAGGCGGAAAACACGCGGCTGTGTCCCAAACGGCTTCCTAGTGCACTCGGTAGGCCGTTACCTCGTGTACTTTGTAGTGTGCCCTTCAGAGAGGTAGGGATCAGTTTGGGAGGGAGCCTATGAGAGATTGAAAACAGGCACAGATGTAGTAAAGGGTAGAGGAATGTACAGTAGAGGGGGAATATAGTTTTAAACACGGAAGGTTTGATTAAATAATAAAAGATTGGGTTTATAAAACGTGTGAAGAGTGTAGAAATACATTGGGATCTTGGGATTCGGGAGTAAAACAATATAAGAAAGATAAATATATATATATTGATGGTTTTCACTTGATTGGCGTTAACTAGCATTGATCCTGTATGTTTATATTGAACAAGTACTGCTTTATTTTATATTGAACCCTTATTTACCTCAGATTTGGTAATAAAAAACAGATTTAAGACTATATTTAAGGAGTTTAGAAATTAATAGAGCTGAATAAGTCTTGGTAAGGGATGTGATTAGCATTGCGGCTTCTTCCTGAACCAACTGTATCAATACAAATATATCAAATATTACAAATTAATCTCTATGAAATAGTCCGAGTCTGTTTATACCTCAGTTTTTATCTGATTAAAGTCGGCTTCGTGCTTTGCTAGCTATAGAAACCGGCGAGTTGACCGGCTTTTCACACTAAAAACACAACCTTCTCTTTTTTACTCGCGACTGAACCAAATCTCCAGCCCTTAATGAACTGTTTTTAATGCGTTACTACAGTGTAATTTCTTAAAGAAACGCCACTTCTTTTGTCGTGTCTTGTATTAGCCACACTGCTCTCTCACACTCTCGACTCGGCTGTTTGGTGCCAGCTATTTGGACCGTACCAAGCCGTCTTTAGGGGATACCTTGTCTAAAATGGCCAGGAATTAAAGAATTGAGCTTGATATTCCGTACGAAATACTGATATAATGGAATTTTTAAACTGCTTTAAAGTGTAGCTTTTAATGAAAGAATCCTAAACGTAAAAATTGCGTTCTTTTCTCTTTTACAACCAACACGTCCTCCCCTACACGGACGCCCAGTGGTATTGTCCGTGGACCATCGGCGCAAACATGGCGGCTGTGAAATGGATGGAAGGCATTTCAAAAAAATGAGATGATCTCACTTCGGTGTTATTGTTCTAGGTTCCAGCGACAGAAAGGTATGTTAAAATAGAAATGTTAATCTGCCTTTTGGAGTGCCTTTTACGTGCCTTATTTGTCCAGGTTCTGTGGTAGCTCTTCTCTGAGCCCTGCTGTAGAAAGATAATAGGCAGTCATTGCTACCTTGCTAACACTCAGTGCTCTTCTTCACATTAGCATTAGGATTATAAATAAACAACAACACCACACATGTCTCAGGGGTGTCTGTAAAGTCATTGCAGATGCTTTCATACTTTTTTCAGACTTTTTGCATGCTCAGGAATTGCACGGTTTAACGTGGTAACCTACAGGCTGCAGGACTGAGTGCTTTTCTTCAACATGGCAAATCTGATGTGAAATCAGTACAATGTTCATGTTAGCTCCTCATGCATGCTGATTTCTCACCTCTTTATACACCTGAGTTAAGTTTTTCAACTCCTCATCACAGAGGATTTATGCCACTGGAGCCTAAACTTTTGCCTTTTACAGTGCATTGTGGTTTTCTTTCACTCCTTTTCACATAACACCACAAAATAAGTTGCAATCAGATTGTACTAAGGAACATGAATGCATGGTAGAATACACATTTCCTGATTCTGAGATCCATTTCGATTCACAGTTTTGCTGTTTTTGTAGATCCAGTTTCATTAATAATGTAGGATGTTATCGTAAAATACATTAAGTTAGTGCAATTCAATGCACCAAATCTATCATAAACAAATGTTTTTTCATTTAGATTAAAGGACGACGCTGCGAGCGTAATTTCGAACATTTGAAAACAACTTGCGATGTTATGATGTCGCAATATACGTGCCATTTTATTTATAATAAACCAGTTTAGACCACCAACATTTCCATGGCAACATAAACTCGCCCCAGACAATAGCCCTATTCGCACGGGATTAGCTTTACGTGTGGAGGTGGGTAACCTAATTACTACCCGATTATCTCTGGCACCTGAATCCAATGTGTATATGCATCTAAAAACATCGCTGTTCATTATCATTATCTATGATGAACGTTATGTACACGCTGATTAACCACAGCATTAAAACCAGCAGCCAAAAGAGCTCTGACACATTGAGGCATGGATTCATCAAGACCTCTGAAGACACCAAGACATTAGCAACAAATCCTTTTGTCCATCTTCTGTGGGATTGGAACAGAGAGGCAAGCCTACACCCCCCCCCCCTTTTTTTTGAGTCTTGGGTGTCATGACCCAGTCACCAGGTCACCATTTGTCCTTTTTTGGACCATTTTTGGTAGGTACTAACCTCTGTATACCAGGTACACCCCCAAGTCTTCCAACCATCACAGTTTAGCCCTTGTCAAGTCTCTCGGATCTCTCAGATCTTTGATCCTGCTTCCAACACATCAGCTTAAAGAACTGACTGTTCATTTGTGTCTAATATATCACACCCCTTAACAGATGCCACTGTAAGGAGATAATAAGTGTTATTACCTTCACCTGTGAGTGGTTCTGTGGTTTTAATGTTATGGCTGATCAGTGAATATCCTGTCTAAAGTGACATGTTGGTAAAGATTGCAAAACAAAAAAAGTATAAGCAATGTGTCAGAGAAGCATTGCTTCCGAGGGTTTTAGGGAAGTTATTGTGTTCGTGTATGTGGAAGTGGGCGGATAGCGCTTTCCTCCAAGATCGTTACGCAGCCCTAAGACACAGCATGAGCAGCAGTTTGAAATTGTCCTGCTTCACGTGTCTCCGAGAAATCATGTGATAGGTACCAACCAAAGAAAATGAGGGCCGTCATACGATGGAGAAGAACTAACTAACTGGTAAGTGTGTATCAGCCAAGACTAAAATCCACCTGTACAAGGTACAAGGTGTGAACAGGGATCCAATCACTCAAACCAGATTCAGAGGTGGATCCTGAAGAGGTGAGGAGCCCCTGTCAATCCCCGGGGAGCAGTTGTGGTTTAGGTGCCTTGCTCCAGTGTGCTGTAGGTAATTAGTGAACAGTAATTAGCAGACAGTTGCTAAATGAGCCCTAATCTAACAAGTTGGCATGAACTCTAACAGCAGGCTCATAAAATATTCAACAGTAGGGCGGTCTGATAAAGCTGAGTTACTGCCCCTGTGAATGAGCTTATACTATAGAAATGAATCAGAATGGGTGTGTTAATATAAACCTGTGATTTGCTGCTTCAGTACTGCTAGGACTGTGGATATAGAAAATGAATCAACATCATCTTACCCGAACACAATCCAAAACTCTGCAGCACTGTATAAAATTTAATCGTTTAATTTTAGCTGCATGGCTCAGATTTTGGTCAGTTTCTGCTACTGCAGAAAGCTAAAATATTGAGTGACATCCTAATTAAATTCTGCCTTTTTTTTTTTTCATCTCCCAGACATAGTCCCGAGGCATGTCTGCTTTGAAGGTGAATACCAAGAACGAGGAAAATGATAAGCCCATGTCAGAAATATCTGAGCCTCTAACGTGCAAGCCAGCATCATCTTCTGAGGAAAGTGTATTAGAAGCATCAATGCAGTGCCCACATGAGAATATGACACCAAACAGTGACCAAGCAAATCTTCTAAAACATGTTAGTTTGAATGACTCCATGGCTGATGGACCAGCCAAAGCTGCCTATGTCAATGGATCAGCTTCACCCAGCATTTCACAAGAAATGTTATTAGACATCTCCAAGTCAGTGCACACACAACATTCTACCAACACACCCACCACCCAGTTAGAAGACTGCGATCCTCTTCAAAAAGATGAAGAAATGGGCATTAGGCAGATGGTAACGGCTGAAGATGTGGAAAATCGGGGCATATGGGGCTTTGATGCGGATTCTCCAGAGAACTCTCTGGACAGTTATAATGATGGAGATGATCTTAAGTGGAATCCCCAGACAGAACTGGTGACGTTTGTGCTGGAGGACCAGGACTGTTCTGAAACGGAGGCTAAGATACCTACAACTTTGTCTTTAAGTAATTGTACATTGGATCACACTGAAGAGGGTGAACAGAAAGAAGCAGACCCTGAATCTAAACTTTCCAAGACGCATTTGCCAATATTGAATACATCACAATACTCAAATGGAACAGTTGTGGCCTTCAAGCACCTTTTACAGAAACCAGCAAAAATCGGGGAGCATAGTAAAAAACATGAAAATCTGTCTAGAGACTCTGGCTTAGGGGAAGAGTCTGTGTTATTTCCCAGCAATAGCAGTTTAAACGACAAGTCACAAATGCACACAAAAAAATTTGTCGATCAAAAGCCATTCAAGTGCAAAGAGTGCGGGAAGGACTTTTATCATGACACCTCACTTCTGAAACACATGAATGTTCACCAGAAAAAAAGACGTCCATTTGAAGGCAAAGACGTAAGGTTACAGTGTCCACAGTGCACTTTTGAAACCACCTGTCCCAATACTTTTGTCCAACATGCAAAAACGCATGGGAAAGACAAGCGTTATTATCCCTGTCAAAACTGTAACTTCTTGGCAGCAAATAGAAATGAGCTAACTGCTCATATGCTTAGCAAGCATCAGGTCACTGATGTTCAGTGTACAATAATTAGAAGACAAGACGTAATACAGGCCCAACATGTTGGTAAGTCAGATGGCAAACCAAACTTGGTATGGAATCACAACTCTTTGGACCAAGACGTGTTATTCTTACATGACTCTGAAAATAGCAACTGTTCGTCTTCACCTGAGAGCGAACCACAACAATCCGTAGAAGCTGAAGACTTGAATGGTCTTATACAAACGGATACACCAAAATCAAATGACACTGCCGATGACAAATTGGACAAAAGTGAATCAAAACTTGACAAATCGATCCATACACTGCTATCCCGGAAGAGGAATCGTGACTCGGAAAGCAAGTCCACTCCAAACACTAATGAAATTGGTGTTAGGGCTGGGAGTCCAGACCTTGGTAAATGCTGCAGTGATGATTCCCTTAATCAAGAAGAGGGATCACCATCCCCTGCCAAGTGTAAGGGAGAACTATTTGCACTAAAGGATCACAGTTTGGTTTGCACTCTAAAATCTGATGGTAAAGGTCAAGGATTCAGGACTAATGACTGTTCTAAAGGAGAAAACTCACGCACTAACCACAAACACATACTCTCAGAGAAGCCAAATTTAAAGAAGTCTCCATCCAAAAGAAAAATGTCGACTCCATTCCACAACCTTCAAGGCCAAGATATTCTGATTGATTTTCCCAAATGCAGGCAAATCTTCCAGAAAAACTCCAATCTCTACCTTATAAAAAAATGTGACGCGAAAGATGCTGTGCATATCAGCAACAACTCGTTTAGAAGTCCACATGCCTCACCCAACCTCTGCGAGCAAGAGCTAGGTTTGCCGCAGACAGTTTCCATCAAAGAAGAATGCATGGAAACAGAAGTATGTGGTGAAACCAATGAACCAGAACACACATTGAAAAACGGAGACTTCAGGGTCGATCTAAAGTCTTGCCCCTACTGCCCGGCTGTGTTTAGGTCAGGGATAGGTCTCTCTAACCATATACGAGGGCATCTGCACAGGGTGGGCGTAAGCTATAAAGCACGTCATGTGGTGTCTGTAGCTCAAGTGGCTTCCCAAGATAAAGTGCCTACTGTTCGGCGAAAGATGGTTACGATACCTCATATTAAAACAGGTAAGCTATGCTTTTTTCTTCAGTTTTTTTTTTCCAGTTGCCGCCTTTACTAAGGGTTATACAGTCATACACTTGGGGTTTCCAATTTTTGTATCCTGAAGAACTGGGCTGTAATAACCACAATAACCACGTAATAACCACAAATACCATGCAAAAGAAAACTTGCATGCAAAGTCTGTCCCCATGCATTGCAAAACTGATGCGCACTCTGCGTACTTATATTGTTTGGGCCTCTTGGTTCCATTGCAAGGAAATTGTAATGCTACAGTGTACAAACACGTTGTATATGATTGTGTGCCAGTATGGGAAACAACCATATATTGGGGTAATAGTCACATATGTGCAAACATTTAGTTGTATCGCGTAGATACGCATGCAAGTGTAAATTAATATGTAAGTTATATCTGTCATCTTGTAACAGAGGTTGACTTGCCATTGATCGAGCAGCCTTCAGAGCCGAAATCGGAGCTTACATGTCCACTATGTAGAGAGTGGTTTGAGACCAAGACCGGGTTATCCAATCATGTTCGGGGCCATCTTAAGAGGCTGGGAAAGCCGTGCTCTACGTCTACGACCAAATCACCCGTGATCATCCTAAAGGAACTGATGCGTGATAAAAAGCAGTTCCAGATTAAATTACAGGCCCTTGACAAGAAGGGCCGCTCGAGGAACACTTTACATCCCTTCAAATTGAGTAACGGTCTCGTAATTTCAACAACAAAGGTGCAGCGTTTTGCACAAGTTGGTAAACGACAAGGACACGTTCCCTCCCAGTCGGCAGAGGAAAAGAAAAGGACAGAGATTAATAAAGATGCAATGAAAGGATCGCCATCCAGTGATCTGATAGGAATTTTAAAAAAGAGGAGAGCTCACGAGGAGGCCAAAGTGAAAACGTTGCCCCAAACTGCAAGGAAAGCCCTACTCGTTAATGCAGTTAAAGAGCGTGATTCATCAGCACAACCACCAAACTCCGTATCAGGTATTCTTTTTTTAAATTCTTTTTATAATTCTAAAAAAATTCAAAGTGCAATAGTGCTGATAAGGTTTTTTCTAATGTACCGATTAGATTAGATTAGATTAGATTCTTAGAACTTCATTGTCATTGTGCAGAGTACAGGTACCGAGCCAATGAAATGCAGTTGGCGTCTAACCAGAAGTGCAAAATACAGTAATATTATCATTATTATTTACAGATAAAGTGCAGGGAATGAGTATGGAGAATAATGCTTACAGAATGTGAATAATATATACAACAGAGGTCAGTAGGGTTATTATTTATGGTATACATTAAATTACATTAAATAGCTAACATGTTTAAAATCAAAAGAAAAAAACTACCTTATTAGTTAGTAGTAATAGAAATTGTTCTTTTCTAAATAAAATATCTAAAACAATATATCTAATCCTTGATAATGTACAAACATTAGGAATCAGGTTCATCAGCACCTGAACAGGAGGAGTTTTATACACACACTGTAGGAATACATAAACTAAGTTAAGCTGAGTGTTTTTAGTCATATTTGCATAAAAATCGTGTTTGGTTTCATAGCAACTATATTTTCCATGTACTGCTTTGATTATCTAAAATTCATGTAAATTTATGTAAATTAAAGTTATGTGGAATTCTACTGTGAAGTTATGCAGCGCGTTATGGCTTTATAAAAGCCATTAAAACCTGTATTATTAATAATAACAACACAGGACTTTCTGTGTAATCTTGTGTTAGTTCAGTAATATGAACACTAACCTGGAAACTTGTTAGGCTATATTGAATAGTTTGTGTGTTTTGTGTAGATTTGTGAGCTCAGAATTGAACACTGATTTGTATAGTCAAAATGACAAAGCTTGATTGCAGCTTTCCTGAGAAACTCGGAACAATAACTGCACACCATGAACTTGTTAGGCTAAACTTGATTGAAAGCAAGCAAGAATTCAGATTCATTTTAGTCACCTAAAGATCTTTGTAAATATAATTATTTTAAGTTGTTATATAATGGTGATTATACAGTGTCCATGCTAAAGAGGTGTGAATAAAAAAAATAGTCTACTGCAATAGTTATTGTATTTAACTGTAAATGTAATTTGATTTTTTTTTGTCTTGACATTCTAGAAAGAAAATGTAAAATTTATAACTGGTAATTTTTATGTAGGTGTATTGAGCTACATGTTATCATAAGATTAAACTAAACGTTAATACTAAAGTCCATTTTTTTTTTGTCTACAATTATTGATTCAGTCGTTCAAATGTTTATTCATCTCCAAATATATGAATTTCTATTCTTGTGACAACGCTCTTTTTTAAAAAATGCTGTGAAAATGTAAATGTTAACATTTTATTCCTGAAATTCAACACACAACAAATAAACAAACAACAATCAAAGAAAGATAAAGCATTAAAAAAATGTAACTTTTATAACTTTCAAATTTACAATTTTGTTACATTTTCAATTAGCTATAAATAATGTTTATAGTTTTATTCTTAAAATGTTATATAATATTATAATTGGATTTGAAGCAAAGCATAATAAAAAAAAAATTGTGTTCTTGTACCAGTTACATCTGAATGTTTACATTTTGTTTTATAAATGTGTGGGCGTAATCTTAGAAAAATATCACATTATATGTACCAAATGTGATACCTGTATTAATATTGTAACATTTTTACTTCCTTTGATAGAGCTTTAATAACCAGACTATGGTCATGTGACCAATTACATCATACAATCAAGACAATCATTTCACTAAAATTTTTAATGCAGCGGACTGGTGGGATTTATTCAGATTATCTGTGAATTTTATTAGCCGGCAAAATTAAGAAAAATGAACAGGGTATTTAATAGAGTAAAAAGAAACTTTTGTAATCTTTGATTAAAGAGGTTATTCTGTAAAACCAAAAGAAATAAAATATAATGACATGTATTTAAAAATCTGTTGTTTTTTTATTAATGACTGACTCTGTTCTCTTCATTTGTTTCAGATAAAAGTGACCTAAACAGAAAAGTTTGTGTTCACTGTAACGCGACTTTCCACAGCGGAGTTAGCCTCTCCAATCACTTGCGGGCTTACGCACGACGAAAAAGAAATGCACTTTTAGAAGGAACAAGTGAGTCATTTGACATTTTTGGCGAGATCTATTACCATTGTAACCTGACAGTGTGAAACTGATAATATTTTTGTCATAAAACCATGTTCACCTTGTATAAAGACTTGAAATAACTATGCTTTAATAGGGAAAGGCCTGAAGTTTGAACAGAAGATAAACGTGTTAATATCTTCAGATGTACAGGCTTTATTTATTTATTTATGTTTATATTTTTACTTATTTATTTATTCAGTTATATAAAGGTGATTTAATGTTATAAATACAGTATAACACCAGTTCTAATATACCACACGATGCTATTTCTATATAAGACTTGACAGTCAGTTGTAGAAAGTGATAAACTGAGATAGTTTGGCGTCAACCATGGCTCAGGTGTAAAGAAGGTTTATCAGCCTCTGAAGCTCATGAGTTCAGATCCTGGTGGTTAACGGATATAAGTCTGTAGTGACAGGAGTACCAACACGTGACTCCACACTTCCTCTTTGCCCTTCTCATGTGCAACAAGAAACATGTCTTAGCAACACAATGTTCTAGTAGTAATGTTTCTGTGGTGGTGTACTTTTTTGTTGTTGTTTTAAGGTTTGGTTTAAGAGTTAAAGTAAACAAAGTAAAACAGTTCAGCAGAAATTATTTTTGTATCTTAATAATTTAAAAGGACAGTAATAATTACAAAACACAAGCAATCTATACATAATATACACTGATCAACAGTAATTACAACTGCCTGCCTAAACAGCTCTGACATGTCTAATTACCAAATCATTGTTATTGACCTCACCCGTCAGAGGGTTTGTGGTATTAATGTTAATAGCTGTGCATATTAATATTTATTATAATTATGGATACATTTGTAAAAGTGTTTTAAAAAGTACTTTTTAGATATGATAGATGTAGATATGAGAAAGTATGGTTAAAGCTGAGGTCTAATAATGGTTAAGTTGTAGTGAAATTGTGAAAAGATTTTAGCCTTTATCACTGAACCCATACATGTGAGTGACTAGACCCATACTGATGTAAAATTTAAACTAAACATTGTATATTTCTTCTGTTAATGTTTCTCTTATTATTATTATTATTATTATTATTATTTCAGCTTATGACTGCAAAAAGAAGCAGAGGTCACGTTCTGGGTCTAAGAAGAAAACCTATCCGTTGCTACACACTCCTGAGGAAATTTATAGACTCACCTGCAGGTACTGTGGACAAATATAATGGGGTTTACAACGTATGGCATCAACAACATATGTCTTATGTTGTACTGTCGATGCATTATTACAGCTAACAAAAATGTGCAACAATTCTTTTGCTAAATGTTGAAATTGTAATCATTCCATCAATCTAAGAACAATTATTGCAGTTTTATTTCCCCCTCAACTATAACATTAACATAATCTGTCAAAAGCAGCTCTTACCTGTCAAGGCTTGAACTCCACAAGACCTCTGAAGGACAACTGTGGTATCTGTGGCACCAAGATATTAGCAACAGATCCTTCTGTGGATCTCCTGTGAGATCGGATCAGGCTATCTAGCCTTCACATCCCCACACACACATCACTGAGTCTTGGTCCAACCCTGTCACTGGTTGTCCTTCCTGAAACCACTTTTAGTAGGTATTAACCACTGTATACTGGGACACACCTCACAAGACTTGCTGTTTTGGAGATGATCTGACCCAGTCGTTTAACCATCACAATTTGGTCCTTCACCCAGATCCTTACACTTTACCATTTTTTTCCCCTGCTTCCATCAGATTAAGAACTGAGTGTCTAATATATTTCACCCCTTGACAGGTGCCACTGTATTAAAATCAATGTCATTCATTTCCCATGCCGGTGGTTAATGTTATGGCTGATTGATGTATATAATAAACATTGCTCATGAAGATTTCCTGTTTGTTTTTTTTGTGTGTGCGCAGGTTTTGTGATCTGGTCTTCCAGGGCCCGCTGTCAGTGCAGGAGGACTGGGTGAAGCATCTACAGAGACACATCATGAACACAGCGGTGCCTCACACAGGTGCAGCCATGGTGGAGGTCACCAGCTTTCCGAAAGACACAAACACGCACATGCACCCACAGACGTCTTCGTAAGGCTGGCCCACCCTAGTGTCAATCACATAGATGACGTTATCTCTTTTTTAACCTCCACAGGAGTTTCTACGTGTTGAGTAACGAGTTGATGAATTTTTCCACTCATCAGCTCACGGTGACGTTCAGCTCTTTAACACGGCCGTTTTTTATATAGTTACATCATCCTGCTCTTTTATAGGACTCATTTATTGATAAAATTCTGATTTCAGTGGCGACCAAGACACCAAAACACAACTGTTACCTCAGACGCTTGACATACGGTGGGCTTTATTTAAGGAATTAAAAAAAACAATAATAAAAAAAAAAGCAAGAGGTTCGAAACCTGTATGGATTTTTATTGCAGGAAACTTTTTTAAAATACATACAAATTCTGACCCGTTTTAACCTTTTAGCCCTTACACTTGTTCAACATGTATGGTGCAAAATGTATACAAATAAATAGTAGATATATTTCTGTATAAAATTTTTTGGATTCATATGAATTATGATTAATGTGAAATAAGCTCATCACACTTTATAGTGTGTGTCATAACTAGACATGTGCTGGTGATTAATATGTTCCACAAGCTGCCGATACTTTATCGTGGTTTATATCACATCACAAAATAAAGAGCCAGGCCTGCTCCTCTGAAATCTGAAGCCTTTTCCAGAATTTTCTCCAAACATAGTTTTAATACCTTGATACTGATAACGGTAAGGTAAATATTGTGATATATCGTCTAAATGATTATCAGCATGTTCCTAGTTATGACTCTACAGTGTGTCAGGTTTGACTCCTGCTCCTCTCATCCCTTCATCTGGAGTCTACTCCTCCATGAATCTGTAACGTAACATTCTGCCATTTGTGCTGAAAGAAAGAGCTGTCAACTGTTACTCATCCTGTTATTTTTTACTGTTATTTTTTATTATGAACCATTTTAAATAATTTATGCTCAAATGTAAATGTTGAAAGTTTTTTTTTTTTTTTTTTTGCTGTGAGGAATAAAAAGAATATTTCCATCTTTCTGGCTTAATGGATAACACCATCAGACTGACCAAAAAAGGAGAGACTGCTTTTAAAAAGCTGCTTTTTGTTTTATTACGTTTAAGAGAAAGGTAAAAAAGAGAGGCTGGTGAGGGAGCGAGTGTTTATCACTGCTATAACATAAGTAATCAGGAAATGACTTGACTCGTGGATGTGCCACGATAATAAACACCAAGTAATAACTGTTAGAAACATGCTGTGGTATAAGAGGAATAAAACACATTAGGGTGACATTTAGGGTGATAACAGTAACTTTCCTGTCATTGTAAAAAATTATATGGTGCACCCCAAAGTGTTAATTTTCTATTTATGACCTTATTTCGTTTTTTGTTTTTTTTTGCGCGCCAATAGGCTTTTACCTCTATTTTCTCCCTAATTAAGACTGTTCAAGTCACCCCATTAGACAGCACTATGATTTCCTCCCTGGTTGGTGTCTGGATTTCTCTGAGTTATGTGACACCAGCCACTGCTTCTTTTCAAGCTGATTGTTCATGCATTGTCAGGGGGCGGTGTTACACACTCGGAGGAAAGCGCTCCCACCCACTTCGGTATGCAAGGGCTCGCAGCTGCCCATGATTAGATAGAGTCGCGATGATTGACAATGGACACTGACAATGACAATGGAGTACGCAACCTCTTCCTCCCTGAGAGCACAGTCAATTCTGCTGTATATTTGGGATTTAAATTCACAACTTCCAGCTGATAGGGTGATCCGGTTTTCCGTTGCACCACTCGGGAGCCTATGCTCTTATTCTAATATCGCAATGTCAGACATATTACATATTTATAGCATCATTTGATTTGTATTTCTAAATCACACACTCCCCTATAAAGAGATCACTAACATTATTGTACATCTAAAATATCTCTGCTGAATAATTACCATGCACATCATACAGGAATGATGCCATCCTGTTCCTTTTAATTCAATTGCCCGGTTGAGTTGTAGTAAACCTGTAGTGTTTATGATTTGAATACAAACACCTGCTTCAGACAATGTTAAGTTCCTGGTGAGGAAGAGATGGTTTCCTGCCCTGCAGCACCGAGCTGGTTGTTTCCTGCCGTGTTTCCGTTAAGGAGGTGAAACGCAGGAGCAAACAACCGAACTGATAATAATCAAATCAATACTGAAACCCACAGTGTATGAGCTGGCGTTGAAATGAGTATATTAAATATTATGTATCCAAAATATAACCAGAAGACTTGACATACTGAAGTGACAGGAAACAAAACCTGGTTTAGCCGAGTCTATACACAGCATTGGTCGCATGCACCAGTGCATATATAAAACTACAGACATCAATGGAATCTTTATAATGGTATGAGGTTTGTTTATCTGGGACCCCTGGTACACCTGTTTATGTCCTGTATTCATTTGGCCTCTTCCAACAGGACAATTCACCACCACACATGTCTAGAGATGGCAAATTATGGTTTGAGGCACACTCATCTGAGTTCAGGGTTTTACCATTCCCATCTAAGTCACCAGATCTCTGAATTGTAGACCGTTCTGCAGGAAGTATGGTGTTTATTACCTTTAGAATATTATTTACAAGCTCATGGAGTCCATGCCTTATATTTCTGCAGTCCTATGCTCCTGTTACGATTTACTTTTACACTACCAGTTTTTCTGGCACTTATATGGTCATTCCTTTGAGTGTGAAAGTGTGCATTCAGTCCTCCTTATCAGCCACCAGCACGTTTACAGCTTTTATGAACAGTCAGGGAAGTTCATGGCAGTCAGAACAATAACCTAAACTGAACCGAGTGAAAAAATGCTGTAATGACAACTAATAAAGTCATAACAAATAAAACACACCCAGATTTTATTTCACAAACCTGGACATTAAACGGGATTTCCCCCCAGAAATCGGAAACAATTTGAAGAAAAACGTACACAATTCTTCTTTATGCCAAATGTGTCCACACACACGTATGTATATACACACACACACACACACACACACACACACACACACATAAAAGTCTCTTTTGGCAATGCTAGGGATTGACCCCAAGACATCATACATGCAAAGTATGCTCATAACCACTGAGCTACATCCCCTGAGCCAGTGACTGATGACATGCAGCTTCGAAGCCATGTGTCTCTTTTTTACTGCCCTCTTATGGCTACACAGCAGAATTAGATTGGTAGGTAAACATAAAATAATCCTGATTTGCAGAAAAATCAATACAAAAAAAAAAAGCTATACAAATCAAATACAAACTTTTACACAGTTTTAACAATAAACGATATTAAATAGTTAATTTATAAACAAAAAGAAAAATCTAGTTGTTGAGGGATATTTTATAGGAAACCATTCTACTTTGGATTGATTTTTGTTGAAAGGACAAAATGGGTCTTAACGTTTGAGTTGCCAATTTATATAAAACTCTGTATTGGTGAAACTGTATTATTATTATTATTATTATTATTATTATTATTATTACAGCTTTCTGGAGGATGACATGGTAGTAATTTTTATAATTAAGAAATAAAAAAACTAAAATTGCTATAGCAAAATAATCAAAGACAGGATGTTGTGGTTAAGAAACGTACCTTTTATCACAAAAATGATAAAAAATTATTTTGCTATAACCACACATCCTGAAGTAATTTAACATTGTGTACCATTTTATCTACCTGCACATAAAATAAACCTGGTTTTTTTTTTTTAGATAATACAGATTATTATATTATATGATTAGACAATTTAGCCCATAATTCAACACATTATTATTAGAAATTAGACTCAGAGGAAGTCGCTACTCCATCAATATCTATTAAAAATCCAATTAACCTATAAAAATCGGCTGTGCTGTCTGAAAAGAAGGGGCACCCCTGCCAATCACTAGCCAATCATAGGTCTTGTGAACTCACGCATGCAGAAGAGGGTACATAGTGCATTCCTCTGAGTTTGTTCTGCTGTCCAGTGATGCAACAAAAGATCGCCAAGGTGTAGTTGGCTGACTTCAGGTACCTCTGAGGAGACACCTTGGAACTGGCAGGTATAAACATAGGTAACCTTTAAAACACAAAAGTTAGACTGATACGAAAATATACCCGCACATTCTCTTAAAGCCACAAAATCTATAAAATTTGTGGCATTGAATTTCGTTTATGATCATTGATGTTTTCTCTCTGTGTGTACCAGTTATACAATGATAAAGGACACTGTTAACTGTACTTAAAGACATTAAAAAAATCTTGAAACGTACAGAAAAAAACTAGTGTGTGGTTGAGGACGCCACCATTGTTTGAACATACAAATGAAACCACAGTCTCAAATAATAACCCTAAGCAAAAGTACCTCTTTTACATCCTGTGTCCTTTAGTCCCATTTAGTGAATTTTCCTCCTGTTGATTTTTATAAATGTTCAGTCTAAATGCTGTCACCTCCCTTACTGCAGTAGCAAACAAAGCTAAACCGTAAATACTGGTACCTCCGTCATAGCCTCTTTTACCTCAGTTGGCAGTGTGTCAAAAACATGATCCTCCACAATAAATGAGCTTTTATTAAGATGTTGACATTGACCAAGTTGGTACGGAAGCTGATCCAGGCAGTTCCCCTTCACATTGAGTTGAACTAATTGTGTCAATTGTCCGATGGATTCGGGAAGAACGGTAATGCTGTTGTTCCCCAAGGACAGAACTTTCAGTTTGGTGCATTTAAACAGCTGTTTGGGAAGAACCTCCACCTTATTCCCCGTGATATCGAAGTGCTGTAAGTACTGGAGAAGTCCCACTTCAATTGGAATCAATAAAATGGAGTTGTAGCTGAGATCCAGGTACCGGAGCTTTGGCAGGTAAAACAGAGCAGCTGGTAGACTCTCCAGTTTGTTGTAAGAAAGGTAGAGAGATTCGAGGTTCTTTACCTGGTTTATGTTTGGGGGAATACAGACAATCTTGTTGTGCCATAACTTGAGGCACGTGAGTCTCTTCAGGTGCTGAAAGCTGATGGCTTCTTCGATGGTCCGGATGCTGTTAGATTTCAAATCCAAGTCTTGCAGGTTTGTCAAACTGAAAATAGCATGAGGGATCCTCTCCAGGTCACAGTGATGGAGCTCCAACTCGCGCAAGCTAGTCATCTTCTTAAGACTGCTCAATACCAGCATTTTGGTCCCGTCATTGTGCACGATGAGCTTGCTGAGGTGTGGAGAGAGATCCGTGAGGTTGGCGGGTATTTTGTTGAGGTTGCTTTTGAGGTATAATGTTTTCAGGTGCCTCAGGTCTTTCAGAGATTCCAAGCCAATCATTTTGTTGTGTTCTGAGTTTAAGCTACCAATCAGGTACAGTTCCTTGAGGCTCCTTAACAGGTAAACCCATGGAGGGATTTCTGCGATGTCGGTAAACTTCACATGAAGGCACCTTAGGTGATCTCGGAGGAAAGTGAAACCAGTTTGCTCCACCTTGGCGGGACAGTTGCAGAGATGAAGTTCTCGTAAATTTGTCATCTGGGAAACTTTGGCAGAAATCCGGACCTCTGGAATGAGTTCTAACTTAAGAACTTCAAGCTCAGAGAGATCGAATACAGCATTAGGTAGGCCTGAGAGCATGAACAAGTGCAGCTCCTGCTTGTCTTGGGCATTGGTGGTCACATGTTGCCGCAGTTTCTCTAGTGTCCATTCGTGATTAAGGCTAATTTCTCGAAGCTTGTTTTCACTGACCTCTGACAGGAAAATGCCGAATCGCTTGGAGTGCAACTGGTCGTACTGGTCAACCATATGAAGGAGGAAGGCAAAGTCGTTTTTGACATCAGGGATATCGCTGAAGCTGCTTTCCTCTCTTACTTTTTCAAATGAGTATTCCTTGAGTGGACGTCGAAAAAGCCAGAAAAGTGCATACAGGCACATAAGGCAATAAAGGCTAATTATAGCCATGAATGTATAAAGGAGCTTCTTCAGCATGAAGGCCATATTGTGGGTGCAGAAGAATCGATCATACCCAGTTAAGTGCTCGATTTTGGGTTCACATATATGAGAAAAATGGATGTCAGCAGCAAAAGTTGATATGTAACTCAGGATAACGATTAACTTGAGCGCTTTGATGACCGTCTGTGCCACGTAGAGGTTATAGATGAAAACGCTGTCCTCAACATGAGCTCTGAAAGTCCGAACCTTCTCGAAAAGAGCCTTGGCTTGCTCGCCATCTTTTTTGTCCAAAATCGTCATACTTGGACCTTCAGAAATGATCTTCTCAGCTGAGAACTTCATGCTGTTGTTATGTAACAGGGGCTGGGCCGAACTGGCACGCTCAGCTTGGCTATCTGAGGATAGCTGCTTGGAATCAGAATGTCCAGAAAACAGTCTCTGCTTGTTTTCTTCAGAGTCTTCACAAGCAGTTTCGGACAATGCCTTTGTGGTCCAGGGTGATTCGAAGCACCTGCCTAGGATGGACACAAAGTGCTCAATCTTTGAACTGGTCTTTGGGTATTTGAACCAAAAATTGCTGCTTACCATCAACACGATGGTGTGTATCAGGACAAGGTACGGTAAGTATTTTGAGTACCAGGGCAAGGCAACATGGTAACACATCTGGTTGACAAAAACATACTGCTGGAAGTCCAAGTTTGTTTTGCGTCCTTTGGGATGAGACTCAGTGCTGACTCCGATTTCATTCACAGCACTGTCTGGAAGATCCTGTGTGGCTAGGGGTACAGTTCCTAAAGACGACGTGGATCTCTCCACTGGGCTGGGTGTCACGTACGAGTTTGTGCTGGCTGTCTTATTAATCTCCTCTAGAATGGGAAGACATGCCACATGATCTTTGGTTAACTGCATCGTCCCGGCAAAGATGGCTAACATCAACAGGACGAAACCGAGGTAATCCATAAAGACGTCCCACCATGGCTTCAGTATTCGATATGTGGGCTGGATGTCATTAAGTGAGGCCACTTCAGTCAGGGTAAACATCTCTGCAAACAACCAAAAAAAAAACCATTCTTTAGAATTGGGTCATGACTCGTCAATTCTGTGTTCATTAAGAAAGATATTGAAGAAGTGTCAAGGATGCTAGACTGAAGCCTTTAAAAATGACAGTCCAAAAAATAAGGAAATGTCTAATAATAATATTTCATTTTGACCTAAATCATGCGAATAAAGTTGAAATAACAACAGGCTATCTTGAAATAACTTGAAATAACTTCCTCTTCTAAAGGAAAGAGAAAAAAATTAAACGTTAAACACCATCTCCCTCAAATGCAAATCCCTCATATCCAAAAGAGAGCAGTAACCTGGGCGATTGGCAAAATTAAACTCTTTAATAACACTTGTTTAGTGTCATGTGTTAAACAACTGATTGTATTGCAATTTTGCATTTTATTGGCTTGGTACCTGTATTCTGCACAAT
This sequence comes from Duopalatinus emarginatus, assembly GCA_028565595.1. Classification (NCBI taxonomy): domain Eukaryota; kingdom Metazoa; phylum Chordata; class Actinopteri; order Siluriformes; family Pimelodidae; genus Duopalatinus; species Duopalatinus emarginatus. The sequence goes on from JAOVVF010000048.1 coordinate 22,273,052, forward strand.
GAATTTTTATTCTGCATAAGAATAAGGGCAGCCGTGGCCTAGTGGTTCGGGAACCGGTCTTGTGACCGGAAGGTTGCGGGTTCGATCCCCACCCAGGGCAAGACACGACTGAGGTGCCCCTGAGCAAGGCACCTAACTCCCCTAACTGCTCCCCAGGTGCCTTGGTTTGGGGCTGCTCCCCAGCTCCGTGTGTGTGTGTGTGTGTGTGTGTGTGTGTGTGTGTGTTTCACTGCACGGATGGGTTAAATGCGGGAAAACACAGTAAGGCAAAATAGTTCACTTACATATTATTTATCTTCTCCTACAGCTTTCATGATATCAGCCTTGGATGAATGCTAAAATGTCAAGCATCTTATAGAAAAGTGTGCTTGCACAAACTGAAAATGTTCATCCTTTCTTCTGCTAAAAAAAAATCTGAAAATTTTCCATCGACCTGAATGCTGTAATTTTGAGAATCTTTGATAAAAACCACAAAAACTGGCAGGCTTGGACTCGTGTGCATCTAGGCCTGCCAAATTATGGACAGCTTTTACTCATCCTTCTCTTTCCATTAGACTTACCACACAATTTCACTCTATTAATTTCTATTGGGAGCAGCTGTGAGCTGTGGATGATGTCACACACACTCTGGTGCAATTAATTTTAGCTATGAACACAATACAAACCAAAAGCATCAAAACTAACTAAACACAGTACGTAACCTGACATGATGCAATGCTAAACACACCACAAGAAAACAGAGTGCATTACAATCGGGTACAGGCACTGGAAACATTGTCTTCACTTTGCATGTCATAAATCAGACCTTTATTCCTTATCAAAAACTATCACAGCGGGGTGCGCTAGTACAAAATCGCTTCGGTTAAGCCATAGGTTAAATAATTTCCATTTGTTCAGAGGGTGTAAATTTGCCTGCTAGAATGATTTTCGAAATTTTCTGAAACATAAAAAGTAGGTGTGTTGACCTACACTAGACAGGACTCAAAAGGAAATCACCGTCTTTTTACTCACAGGCTGGTTATAACAGGCTAATAATTCCATATATCTGCACAAATGAAACATCAACAGTTTTGTGAAGATTAAAAAAAACAACAAATGAACAACAGTGATAAAAATATCAGACTGTGCAGAAATGCGCTGTTCCAGACTGCGGAGGGAACAGACACTTTTCATACCCACATCCAAGACAAATCTAATTGAAAGCTGTTAGTTTGTGCTGGATGGTTCACTTCAAACAGTTTCGCAAATCTTGGACAATTTCGATCACTAAGCACTTGACAATGAAGCGGTATAGTGACTCTTTCAACTTTATCAGCATCACCACCCCAACTGCAACCTGCATGATATACACTTATGTTTTTTTTACACTTTGTTTTGTTTTTAAGATTGAAAGCAAGGAAATACGAATGTTAGCTATTGGCAAGTTTCCAGTAGCTAACATAGTCAACTAAACATTAATTCAGCTTGTTGTGTTTACACAGAAGATAATTTTATTTTAATGTGTCCTATTCAAGACAATATAAAATGCATTATAATATAAGTAAATTCCTTATTAATACCCCCCCCCCCTTCCTCACACACACACACACACACACACACACACACACACACACACTCCGGGCAAGAGTGTTCATTGCCCCCTAGTGTTCACTGGTGTGTGTGTTTCACTGCACGGATGGGTTAAATGCCAAGGTTACATTTCTCTGTGAGGAAGCACAGTAGGCAAATACTTCACTTCATCAGAGCACAGCTCATTAACATATTAATGAGCTTTAAAATTGGTTAATTGTGAATAGGCTTGCAAATCTCTTTTATGTTAAGAAATGGAATCCTATCTGTACATCAACTATTTTTTGACTGTTTGTGGTTCACAGCTTCCGTAAGGTACCAGTGAGGACTGCAGAGATTATAATCTACTCATGCAAGAATGAGAGCCGTTATGTCTAACACACGACAGACACGTTGCTGATGTACATGTTGCTCAAGTACAACGCTCAGGTTATTTCTTAACGCTATCAGTGTAATAAATATCAGGACATAAAATGATGGCAAATGATGATCATAATGCCAAAACCTGCAGTAAAATGGACATCTGAGGAATGTACAGAGATAAATCTGTTAAACTAATTAATTCAATATTAAATGAAATCATTTACAGTAACTGGGAAAAAGTCAAATCTGAAGTGAAATATTATAGAAAAAAAATATAAAGAAGCCGTGCAGCACTCATTCAGAGCTTCACACCCCAACAAGGAAGTGTGGAAACTAAAGACATCCTGAACTTTTTTTTGTCTTAAATTTACACAAAGAACTTCTTCACTACATCCGTTTGCAGACAGAGTCGAGCTACAACGGTTCTTATACTTGTAGTGAAAGTGAAAGTGAAGTGATTAATCTACTGTGCTTTCACAGAGAGGAAATTGACCTCGGGATTTAACCTATCCATGCAGTCGTACACACACACTAGGGGGAAGTGAACACACTTGCTCTTACCCCCCTTTCTACAGCACCTGAGGAGAGGTTACGGGGGTTAGGTGCACCTCAGTCGTGTCCTTGTCGGAATGGGAATTGAACCGCCAACATTCAGGTCACTAGAGCATTTTCCTAACTATGAGATAGAGAGAAAAGGACGGAAAGAAAAAGAGAAGAGTTGAAACCTGACATTGCAAAAACTTAGCTGAACCTGGGTGATGGAAGAGGAGACAAGTGTGTCAACATTCACACACACACACACACACACACACATTCTGTGGTTTCTCAGCATTGTAACAAGCTGTGTTTCCTTTGAGATAGAAAGGAATTAAAGGGCTGGTGAGAGAACAACTGTTACATGAGAACAGGAACTAAATTCTCCCATCATGTCCTGTAATGATAACTGTTATTGTAAGCATTTAAAAAGTGCAATATGTCGTTCATTAATAAATGAATTAAAAGTCACAGTAGCTGTGAGAGGTGGTGAAAGAGGAATAAACACTACTGTTATACGTGTGGATTATTTAAAACGGTCTGCCTTATATGACCTGTTATTAAATGCAGTGGTGTCAGAAAGCCTGGTGGGGCACGATAAACTGTGTATAACGCAGTACCTGAATTTTAAGAAACTACACACACACCTACTTGCACAATGAATTCAAACACAAACGCACCTCATCAGCAGGACACATAAAGCAGGAATATGGGTGACATCACCTATGAAGCCATTGATCCTACCCACTCCTTATATTTAAAGTGACCATTACATAAAGACCATACTTAACTCTTGGTTTTCTCTTCTCATCTTCCATTCACACCTACTACGGCTGAGGCACCAGGAGATACCAGCAACCCTAATTCCTTAATTCTGATGAGCTACACCTGCTACAGATGAGGCACCAGGAGATACCAGCAACCCTGAATCCTGATTCTGATGAGCTACACCTGCTACAGATGAGGCACCAGGAGATACCAGCAACCCTGAGTCCTGATTCTGATG
>JAOVVF010000048.1:22342634-22362011 GCA_028565595.1 Duopalatinus emarginatus
TGGCTTTGTAGGCCAGCATCAGGGTTTTATATCTGATACGAGCTGCTACAGGAAGCCAGTGAAGGGTTCTCAGCAAGAGGGTGACATGGCTATACTTGGAGAGGTTGAAAACAAGTTACAAGTCAGAACATCCACAGACGGCTCTGTTACTAATTTCTTGGTGCTACAAATACCACAGAACACAGGTGTTTTGTTGTTTAGGCAGTTGGTCTTAATGTGACATGGCTGATTTGTGTGTATATACTAGTCCTATGTACAATTCCAGTTCGCTCTTTTGTGCATGAATTAAATAAATATGTCTTTTACATTTATTTTAGCTCAGTGCCTGAGGCTTGGAGAGGTGACTTTGTAGCTGAGTCCAGGGAAACTGCAACTAAAATGGGTGAACTGAAGGAATGGATCAAAAACAACGACTTCAGAATGAAGGAAAAGTACGTTCTGGATCCAGATGATTTATTATATTCAGTTTGTGTCATGCTTATTTACATCAAAATAACTAAATAAGTATAATAAGATGGCTGTGTTTATACAAGAACACTGTGGTCATGCTTTATGCAGGTTATGCCTTATTGAGCGTTATTAGAGATGAATGGTTAAAGGTTATATGTTAATAATGTTGACGTTATACTCAATGTGTTCACCTATATGTATCTCTGTAGTTACCCATGTGAGTGGGGCGGGGTGGTAGACGGAAAGGCGTACGTTACAGCGCTGGAGGATTTTGCAAAGGCTGTGCTGGAGGAACTGTGGTCTGCGATACAGAATCTTTTTGTGGAGGTCAGGCATCAAAATAAAATGATACAATTATATTAGTCAGTGATTTAATACAATGCTTGACATAGATGATTCGTATAGGACATGGTTTAGTTTTTACCAACGCCTCATTCACTTTGATTGACAACCAGAGGGACCACACCCCTTTACCAGACTGAATCATAGGTGCGACGCCCCTTTAACTGAAATTATCACAGTGGCAACGGTTTCTTCTCTGAGACTGACAGTCGCAGTGGCCAAACTTTCTTGACTATGATTGACATATGAAGGCCACACCAATTGTAATGGACTGACAGGTGCCACGCCTCCGTAACTTCCTTTGTAACTGACAAAAGCCACACCCTTTTCAATGGACTGACAGGTGCAGAAACAATGCCTCATTAAATGAAATTAACAGATACAAAGACCTCCTTTACTGTGAGTGACGGACAGGAAGCCCACACACCCTTACCAGCCTGACAGTCACAGAGACCACGCCCTCTTTATTATGAATAACAGCTGTATGATTAGATGGCCAATATTGTACCACCTTCAGTGTAATTTCCTCTTTTAAACCGACACTCAGGAATCAGACGAGGTGGACCTGACGGGGGAGATTAAAGAGCAGGAGGTCCATCAGGACGCTCAGCGCCGGCAGTTTTACGGCAGAGCGAAGCTGCTGTCTAAGGCAAAAGGGAAAATCGAAGAGTGTCAGCAGAAAGGCGGGGTTCTGCTGGTGGAGGGCGGGGCTGGAGTTGGCAAAACAGCTTTTATGGTAACAGTTTACGTTGTATTTATTGCGTATGACCGCTGACAGAAACAAGAGTCCCACACATCGCAGTCATGTCTGTTCCTCTCTCTCTCTCTCTCAGGCTGCGCTGGCTCACACACTTCTAACTCCAGACAAGATGAAGAAAGTGCCCATGTGTGATGTCATATCGTACTCCACAGATGCTTCCCAATCAGCTTCTGGTGTTGAGCCCCTCCTGCGCTGCCTGGTCCAATGGCTGAGGAAGAGGAAGCATCAGGAGGAGGAGCTTCCATCCAACGCATCTTACAGGTGAGGGATGTTCACTCTTCTCAGTAGCAGACTGTATATACATCCTAAACATATTACATTTTGGTAGAAGTTATGAGGAGGATCTATGGTTATGTTGTGGTAATATTTTCCATCATGTAGCAAATTGGAGATGAATTATTAAGGGTGATGGTTCCACCCTGTAAACAAAAAAACCTGTAATAGAACCTTGTGGACCTCAGGGTTCTATATACAGAAAGAGAGAATAAATGCAGTGTGCATTCACAGAGATCTGCTGTCCGAGTTTCTCTCACACCTGAAGGAGGTGAAGAAAGGACGACCTCTGGCTTTACTCATTGATGGAGCAGATCTGGTGCATGATCCAAAGGGACAAAAAACCTCTGAATGGATACCACAACGTGTCCCGAAGGTAACACATGCATGCTTTAACACAGTTTACAGTTAACTAGGGAAATATAAGGAATGTAAGGAATAAAATACTCTATCAAGATGTTATGGCAAAATAAGGTCATAGTCAAGAAGGTCATGAGTTTAAATCCCAAGACCACAAAGTTGCCACCTTTGGGCTCATGACCACAGGCCGCAGTCTTGTGTCTGGAAGGTTGTTGGTTCGATGCCCCGTACTGACAAGACACGACTGAAATGCCATTGAGCAAGGCACCTAATCCCCAGTGGCTCCCTAGATAGGGGCTACCCACCGCTCCAGGCAAGTGTGTTCACTGCCCTGTAGTGTGTGTGTTTCCATACATGGATGGGTTAAATGCGGAGACCAGATTCCTCCACGTGCAAGTTCAATTCAATTCAATAAGGTGGACAAAATCAACACCAAAGTTAATTATTTTCCTACTCTATACTGTTTATTGTTCAGATATTATGCAGCTTGTCATATTATACAAGAAACCACTTAATAAACCTAAAGGCATCCTCACCTCTGACTGTCTATAAATGTTAAAAGTTGATATCTAGCAGAAAACAGATCCAGATCAGTTGGCTTCACTGACACTTCTGTTCGACATTTATACTCAATATACTGATATACTCTTCATCCTCTAAGGGTGTGTGCCTGGTCCTGAGTGTCACTACAGACTCAACTCTCCACAACACTATCAGCAAAAACAAGAGCTGCACATTGTTTCCGCTGGGAATGTTACTGCTGCCGGACCGAAGAGAGATCGTTCAGAAGGAGCTGAGTGTGTACGGGAAGAAGCTGAGCGATTCTGCTTTTAATAACCAGGTTTGATATTATGGTAAAAACCAATATTTAAGCTAAATCATATAAGTGACGTGTTGACGTGTCCTCAAATGTTTGTACCTGCAGCTCCAGACACTGCTGATGAAGAAGGGAGCTGTGAGTCCATTGTATCTCCACTTGGCCTGTGAGGAGCTCAGGAACTATGGCTCCTTTGAAAAGGTGACTGATTTATGCTGATGCTTGTTTTACTTCTAGAGGAATTTTGTCCACCACACTCATGTTCAAGGTTCTCAAAATTGTATCTGTTTTTGGATAAATTTTATCTCTCTTCTAAATCTTTAATTTTCAATAAAAGTAATTTTTCAGTAAGTTATTTTGTGAAATCAAAATGCTGTATGCAAGAACAGGAGGATAGGCACTGTAGGTTCTGTGCAAACAAATCCAGGGTCTATATTTATATGTCTATACATAAATCATATATTAATAGTCCTGATGTGCTGCAGAGATGCTCCACTGTCAGATGTGTTTTCAGCCTAGACTGAGACTGTGTCTGAGTCCTGAACACCAATTTCAGAAATGTGGGGCTCTGTAAGAGAAAGATCTCCCCCCTGCAATATTCTTTATAATTCGAGGTATTAGCAAAGAGCCTGCGCCTTTGAAACAGTTACAAGTTTCATCATCATCTTCGTTGCCATTACGATTCCTTTGAGTGAAGATCGTTATAATGTTGTTGATGATTATGTGTTAAAATTAAAACTGCATGCATGTGTTAGTTTTGCACATGCTCATTTGTGTAAAACAGTGTAAATCAGACTTAATCTACGTGTTGTTTTTTTTAGATGAAAGAGACCCTGCAGTGTCTTCCGGCGTCTCTGCGTGAGCTGATTCAGTTCTCTCTGATCAGGCTGGAGACGCAATACAGAGGAACAGGACTCAACTGGATGCTGGCTGCTCTGACTGTCAGCTCCACAGGTACATCAGACCATCATTATCACTGATATGTGTGTATATATATCACACATCAGATTTGAGAGCTGACTGTTCACTTGCTGTGTATTATATCCCAACCCTTGATTGACACGTGACACTGTATTCTGTCATCACCTGTCAGTGGTTTTCTGGTTTTAATGTTATGGCTGATTGGTGTTTATTTTTTGCATAGGTCTGAAAGAAAGAGATCTGTACTTCCTGTTTAACCTGTGCACTGATCTGAGCTCCACACACACCACGCTGAACTGGCAAGAAGTGATCAAATTCGCCCGGAACCCAAAAACTAGAGTGCCCATGGCTACGTTCTCCCAGCTGACCAGAAGTCTACAGAGGTAAACGTCATTCTCTTATGAGATGTTCTCTTATAATATCTCTCAGTATAGAACAGTGGTTCTGTTTGGGTGCTTGAGAGAACCCTTAATGGTTCTTTCTTGTCCTCTCTGATGGTGTGTTTTCCTTTTAGAACAGGATCCGCCAAAGTAAAACTCTTTTAGGAGATCCCTTAATTTTCCTGTATTCTTCAAGAATTTTTTTCTCCAATCTTATGAAATATAGACCTATTAAAGGATCTTTGGTTGGTCCTCTGATGGAACCTATAATGGTTCTTTGTAGATACCCTGACAGTAGTGTTTCCCAATTTGAAACAGTTCCAAGTAGTAGTCTAAGCCCTTGGAGAACTTTTAATTATCCTGTCTTCTTAATGTCTTAGATAAGAACCCCTTTGGGATCTTTACTTGTCCTTTCTGTGAAACCCTGAACAGTTCTATGCAGAACCCTGAAAACAAATTGCTTACTTTTGCAGTCTGATCGGGTCACCTCTGTCCGTGGAACCGGACCAGTCCTTGGTTCTCACCAATCCAGATGTAAAATCAGCATTTGAGGAACTTTACCTCTCTGATCCGGAAAACAGAACAAGAGCGCACATGATTCTTGCAGGTACGACAGCATTTTATATTATTTACATAATAATAATAATAATAATAATAATAATAATAATGATGATAATAATAATAAAGTGCACATTCTGTTTTTTCCGTAGCTCACCTGTGGGTGCGGTCGGATCCTCACGGACATGACACGTTCCTTCACTGTGATACAGACACACTCACACAGCTTCCTGCTCATCTGGTCAGTCTGTCTTTCCTCTTCTTGCTGACTTACTGACACACTTTATCATTTTTGCGATTTCAGAAAATCTCACCCCGTTTTTATTTTCCTCCCCAGGTGAAATGTGGTCAGTGGGAGCCAATCCACTTCCTGCTTTGCAGTTACTACTTCCTGTATGCTAATGTGCGTCATGGACTCCTCCGCAGCTTGATGGAGTATTACGTTCTGTATGGTAAGGTTTTGAAACAATCCTGTAGTATAAAAGTCCTGTATTACTACATGTATTTAATATGAATTATATTTGGATACATCCACTTGACCCCGCCCCTTTATTTCTTTATTTTTTTTATTAGATAGGAGGACTGAAATGGACAAGCCACATTGTCCTGAGGGATCCAGTAAGTTCATCCATCCTGATGAGTCCAAGCAAATTAGCTTCAGTTTTTTCTTCAAGCTGACCAATATTTGTACCAATCTGTACCACTGTAATGTGATAATCAATGTTATTCACATCACCTGTCAGTGGTTTTGTGGTTTAAACGTTATGGCTGATAACCAGTATAAACCTCCTTATCTCCACAGACTGCTCAGAGGAGGTCCTGGCTTGTCACTCGTTCCTGAAGCGCCACGCCCCCCTGCTCTCCCATTGGCCAGCTCTGTTTGTGCAGCAAGCCCTGAATGAACCAGACGTCTCTGCTGCTCACGCCTGGGCTAAAATGGCAGTGCAGGAGGAAAACGTCCATGCCGTCAGATGGATGAACAACTGTAGAGAATCCCAACAGGAAACTGGGTAGGAATCACACTCAGCACTCTGATTTACACCGCTTTAGGACAGAATAAACACCTTGTTGTCAAAAGTGTGTAGCGTATTACAGGGGTCCAAGTTCAGCACATTTACTTATTTATGTAGAAATTAAGGTCTTTAGTAGTGACAGAAAAGTTTGACGTTTTATATAGTTTATCCATTAACGCATAGGCTGGGGCAGCCGTGGCCTAGTGGTTAGGGAACCTGTCTCGTGACCGGAAGGTTGTGGGTTTGATCCCTGCCCAGGGCAAGACACGACTGAGGTGCCCTTGAGCAAGGCACCTAACTCCCCTAACTGCTCACCGGGTGCCGTGGTTTTGGGGCTGCCCCCCGCTTCAGGCAAGTGTATTCACTGCCCCGTAGTGTTCACTGGTGTGTGTGTTTTACTGCACAGATGGGTTAAATGCGCAGGTCACATTTCTCTGTGTGCAAACACAGTAAGGCAAAATAGTTCACTCATTAAATTAAAACCCAGCAAACCAGTTACAGGTGAAGTAAATAAAACTGATTCTTTAAATTTCATTACAGTGACATCTGTTAAGAGGTGGGATATATTAGACAGCGAGTGAACAATCAGTTCTTGTTAGTGACTATGTTAGAAGCAGAAAAAAAAAACAAGTGGAACAACCTTTTACAAGGACAAGATTGTGATGTCTAGACGACTGGGACAGATCACCTTGAAAACAGCAGATCTTGTGGTGTGTGTCCCAGTATACAGTGGTTAATACCAACCAAAAGTGGTCCAACGAAGGACAACCAGTGAACCAGTGACAGGGTCATGGGAGACCAAGACTCACTGATGTGTGTGGGGGTGAAAACTAGACAGTCTGGTCTGATTAAACAGAGGATCTACCGACAGATCTGTTGCTAATGTCTTGGTGCTAAATTCAGAGGTCTTGTGGAGTCCATGTCTTGACGGGTCAGAGGTGTTTAGGCAGGTGGTGTTAATCTTATGGCTGATTAGTGAAAGTGTTCACATTTTGTTGACGCAAATTCTAACTCTAATAAGATTGTTAGATCTTCTAATCTTCTAATAAGATTGTGTACCTTTGCTGCTTAGTTTTTGATGCGTTTCGCCTGAGTGTAGTTCAGTTTCACGAACTTCATTGTCATGTGACTTTTCATTGCTCGTCCTGTGATGTGTGTGATTCAGTGTCTGTAATTCTGCAGTGAGCTGGTTTCCACTTTTCAATGGACCCCGTCCTGCGTGTCTCTGAGTCCTGCGGGAGTTCTCATGGCGGTGGGAACGGAACAGGGTTCTCTCCACCTCTACCACACACACACCAACCAGGTCTCCTTGCTTGTCTCTTTTCCATGACAGTTGTGTAACTGTAGACACTATCTTTCTCTCATGTCATCATCTGGTTTTGTGAAACTCTTCACTTTTTTGTCCTCCTTCTATCACACTAGGAAGTGAAGTCACTGGTCAGTAACTGCGACGGGATCTCGGGCTGTGTGTTTCTGGATGAGTGTGTATTGTGGACGACGTCATACGACGGCCAGGTGGAGGCGTGGGACATTAACAGCGGCTGTAGGTCAGTGACTGTGTCTGTCTGTCTTTTTAATGTCTGTCTGGACATCTGTCAGTTTGATGTCTGTCTGTCTTATATATAACGAGTGTGTTGAACGTCTCTGTGGTGTTTCCTGTAGGATGGCCCACCTGACTGCCCACACCAACAGGATAACAGGATGTGATGTCAGCTCAGACAGGAAACACTTTGCTACCGTTTCCTTAGACTTCACTCTGAAGGTCAAATTAATTGACATTTAAGGTTTGTTGTATAGCTTAAACATTTTATTTACACTGTGTGTGTGTGTGTGTGTGTGTGTGTGTGTGTGTGCGTAGGTGTGGTCCTCTAAAAAGGGGACGCAGGAGGCATCTTTGCTAAACCCCTGTCCTTTGAACTGTGTGACCTTTGACCCTGAGGGGAGTCTGGTGGCAGTGGGCTGCTGGGATGGAGCGGTGCGGGTGTGGGACTGGATCAAACAGGAGAACTGCACGGTGAGGAGGAAACAGACAGTGAACAGAGGATTATGGGTATTGGAATCCCGATTATCAACTAAACATTAATGAAAGCCCCCACTCTCTTTCTCTCTCTCTTTCTCTCTCTCTCTCTCTCTCTCTCTCTCTCTCTCTCTCTCTTTCTCCCTCTCTCTGTCTGTCTCTGTGTATCTTTCTCTTTCTTTTCTCTCTTCCCTTCTTTCCTCCTCACCTCCAGACTCTGTCAGGTCATCAGTGTTCGGTACGCAGTGTGTCCTTCTCTCCATCCTCCTCACTCTCTCTCCTCTGCTCCGGTTCATTGGAAGGAGAGATGAGGTTGTGGTCAGTTTCCGGCTCGTCCTGTGTGTGGCGCTCTCGGGCTCACTGTGGCTCCACCGAGGCTCTTCACTTCCTGGGTGATGGAGAGTCATTGCTTAGTGCTGGACATGATGGCATGGTGAGGACACACACACACACACACGCACAAAAGTGTGTATTACTGCTGTACAGTAAATGTGTGTGTGTTTCAGGTCCAGTTGTGGTCTGGAGGACTCGGACGTTCGGTTTGCATGTTAGGGGAGGAAAAGGTATTTAATGTGTTAATGAGAGTTCTGTCTGTCTGTCTGTTTTTGTCAGTCTTTTTTGTTTATTTTAAGTCTGTCTTCGCTTCAGTTTGTCTGTTGGTGCTGGTAATGACGATGATAACGGTGTAGAATGATGACGATAATGTCATTGATGATGATTATGGTGGTAAAGGGATGAATATGCTGATTACGTTGATGGTGGTTGTGGTGATTGTAATTATAGTGATGGTGATGGGGTGATGATGCTGATTATGTTGATAAAGTTGTGATGATCATAATTATGGTGATTATGGTGATCATGATGATGCTTGGCATAGGTTTGCTTAGTGAGAGTGATGATGGTGATGATTATAGTAATGATGATGGTTGGGAACAATGTTGATGATGTTGATTATAGTGATGATGATGGTTGGAAATGATGGTGATGATTATAGTGATGATGATGGTTGGAAACGATGGTGATGATGATTATAGTGATGATGATTGGGAATGATGGTGATGGTAATGATTATAGTGATGATGATGATTATAGTGATAATGATAATGATTGGGAATGATGACAATGGTGATGATTATAGTGATGATGATTATGATAATAATGATTATAGTGATGATGATGATGGTTGGGAACGATGGTGATGATGATGATGATTATAATTGGGAATGATGGTGACGGTGATAATTATAGTGATGATGATGGTTGGAAACGATGGTGATGGTGATGATGATGATGGTGATAATTATAGTGATGCTGATGATGTTCGAAAAACGATGGTGATGATGATTATAGTGATAATGATGATGATGATTGGAGATGATGATGATGGTAATGATTATAGTAATGATGTTGATGGTTGGAAACGATGGTGATGGTGATGATTATAGTGATGATGATGATGATTGGGAATGATGGTGACGATGATGATTATAGTGATGATGATGATGATGATGGTAATGATTATAGTGATGATGATGGTTGGAAACGATGGTGATGATAAGGATTATAGTGATGATGATGATGATGATGATTGGGAATGATGGTGATGGGATGATGATGGTGATAATAATGATAGTAATGATGATTATGGTGATGATAATGATGTTGGTGATGGTAAGAATGATGATGGTGACAGTTGATGGTAAGAGAACAACGATGAGGATGATGATGATGATGATGATGATATGGTGATGATAATGATGATGATCTCCTCCATTACAGAAGTTGTTGAAGTCCGCGGGGTCCAGAAACGCAGCAGTGTCTGAAGATGCTGCTCTGTGTGTGGCTGTTAAAAATCACTATGCTGCTGTGGGTTACCATGGAAATGGACTTAAACTCTACAACATAAACTCAGGTATATTTTCATTTCATCCATAAAGTGAATTGATTCACACTTTAAAATGTTGAAAAGTTAAATTTATCCTTTATCTATACAGTAAATCTAAGTCTAATATTTGTTAACGTGTGTGTGTGTGTGTGTGTGTGTGTGTGTGTGTTGTAGGTGGATGTGTGTGGTCCACTGAGGACCTGCGTGTGTCCATGCTGTGTGTGCTCTGGCTGCAGGCTGCAGCAGATGATCTCCTGCTCTCTGGAGGGTTAGATCATAGTCTGCGCCTGTGGAGGAAGCGGAGAGGACATGAGGACGCTCTAACACCTGCAGGAGTCTTCGGTGTCCAGAAGGGCGCTATTCTTGCTCTGAGCCAGAACTCCACTCATGTCGCCTCTGCATCGGGTCAGTCTGTAATGATAATAACAATAATGATACTACTACTACTACTACTACTACTAATAATAATAACAATTCTGGATTCTGATTGGTCAGTGGGTATTTTGACAATATTGCAGATTTATTTTACTGCACTTGTTATAACACATTATTGTTTCTATAGCAACAGCTCACAGTGACTTCAGGACTACAGCCAATGTGTCTGTGAGGAGATACTGATATAACATATGTGGAAGGAGGCTTCAGTGCCAGTGTTTTGTAACAATCAGTTACAGAGTTAAAGATGTATGTAAGAAACTGCCTGAGTTGGGTTTGGACTCAAACGCGGGTTTTTTAATGAACAAGGTGTAGAGAAAAACAGGCAGGCCAAATCCGATGCACAATTTGACATACAGAGTCAGTAAATAAAGAAGTGGGTCAGGCAAGGCACAAACAGGATATCAAAGTCAAAATCCATAGCAAAGTTCAGAATGTTCTAGACAGTAAGGTACTTAAGCGATTTGGAAATAATTTCCCATAACAGCACAACATGGAGTGTTTCATTCCTTACATGAACACGCAGTGTTCTCACGTCCACGTTAAAGCTCACTGGTTTAATTCCTGTGTTTGTTCATGCAGATGACTTCACGATCGCACTGTGGCTGAAGAAAGATTTGACCTCTCAACCCTGGGTTGAACCGAGAGCAGTGAGTGTTCTGAGGGGTCACAGTGGAGGGGTCACGTGTCTGGCCTTCAGTCCAAAAGCAGATGAACTGCTGTCAGGAGGAAAAGACAAGGTAGAAAAACATTTAAACACAAACCAGGACATTTTCTGTACAAATGCACACACACACTCACACACACACACACACACTTACATTCGGCCCTGCTCCAGATGTTTTACTCCCTAAGTGTTTTATTCCTCTTATACTGTGCTGTTTGCCAACAATGACCACTCTGGTGCACTCTGGTCAGGCTCTGATGGTGTGGCAGATAAAATCCTCTCCTGCGTCTCTCTCTCGATCATTACTGCACTGTCATGGAGACTGGATCACCGGATGTGCCTGGACTCCATCGGCCCTGGTGAGTGTGTGAAACCTTAAAGCTTCATTCCTTTCAAAACTCTTTATTCGGATCCAGAACTTTTAGCACCTCCAACCCCCTGCTTGATGTAAATATGGAACAATTAGCCGATTACATTTTATTACTTATTATAACAGCTTTAGGCTATGTATGTATGTATGTATGTATGTATAAACACTGAGCAGTATGTTTATATCGTGATGTGTGTCTGTGTGTGTATGTACTTCAGAGGACAAATGGTGTTAATTCAGTTTATTGTCTCTTTAGCTTAGCTGCTCTAACGACTGCAGACTGAGACTGTGGGACATCCAGACAGGAAGTTGCATCAAAGAAGTCGCGATTGCATCCTCTGTGGGCACGCTGTGCTGCTGGGTGAGTCCAAGGGCGTGTCTCAAACTATATTGTTCAAGAGGATGCCACTGATCTGTCTATTGGTCTATCAGTGTTATCTGTTGGTCTGTCTTTTTTATTTTTCTGTATAACGCCATGTCTATCCATATGTCTGTCTTTCTGTCTTTTTTGTCTATTAGTCTGTTGTTTTGTGGGTTCATCCTCAGCAACAATAAGCGATGTTCATATGACGAGACTTCAAGCAGATATAGGTAGTCAGGGTGGATCATGCAGATCAGGAATAAGGATAACTGGTATCTCCTGGTGCATCAGCTTTAGCATGTGTTTTTTGACCGCATGGGAAGTGAAGAGAGAAGATATAAAAGAGAATGCATGCTCTTTTATGTAATGTAATGTAATGTACAGAAAATGGAAGCAGAAACTCTGGCAAGGCTAGCTATGACAGCAAAGGTGACACAGACATGAGGGTGCCCTGGGACATCTGAATTTACTAAAATACTCTATGACCATAACTTCTTAAGCTCTGCACCTTTAACTACAAAAAAATCTATTAACAAAATGCTTGACTATATACAAGACTTGAAGATCGAGACTGTATATAAGTCCTGAACACTAATTGAAAGGCTCTTCCATAGATGTGGGGCTCTGTAGGAGAAGGATCTGCCCCTGCTGTAGCTTTTATAATTATAGGTACCAATAAAGAGCCTGCACCTTTTAAACAAAGTAGGTATAGTGGAGCACAAGAGACTAGAAGTTCACTCTGGTACTGTGGTGTGAGAGCATTCACAGCTTTGAAGGTCAACAGTAGTATTTTATAGTCAATGCGAGATTTGACCGGGAGATTTGTCTTTCTTTTTTTCGTCTGTCCCTCTATCGGTTTTTATATCTGTCTGTTTCTGTTTGTCTGTCTGTTTACGTGTACTGCTCTGCTGTGTTGTATATCTCTATCTTTTAAGCTATCTTTCTATTGTTCTGTCTTTCAATCTGTCTGTCAGTGTTTATACCTTTCTGATATCTCTGTCTATCTGTCCATCTGTCTGTTTATCTGTCTTTCAGTCTGTCAGTCTCTCTGACATAAAAGCAATATCCCTTCTCTTTGTAATTATGGCATTTTTGTAGTATAAAGATGTGTATAAGTGTGTGTGTGTGTGTGTGTGTGTGCGTGTGTGGACTACAGAAGGACTATGTGCTGTTGGGTTCTGCTGATGGACAGCTGACAGTATGGAAATCCGATTTAGGAGTGATTACCAAGATCAAGGCCCACCTTTCCCGCATCCACCACACCACCATCGTCTCTAAGCCAGGTTACATACACACACATAAACACATACACAATTACAATTACACACCAATGTGAGTAATTTAACACACTTTACAAAACTGAAATCACTTAAGCAGACTCAACACACAGACTCACCCTTCTGTTGTTGACACACAGTTGTAGTAACTTATTCATTACCGGTTAACATTCTGCAACAAATCCTCCAGATCACGAATATAACTCAACCACACCTGCTACTGCCACTGCCAAGATGCTATTACAAAGATTTACACAAAATGATTATTTATTAGTGTCATGGGTGTATTTGCAGGACGGGTAAAGAATCCTGAGGATGTCCTGATCGCTACAGCGTCTGACGATGGATCTGTGAAGCTCTGGCAACCGCTGCAGGTAAAAAAATGTTTATATACTCAGCTACCATGACTAAACCTGGTCATAAATAAAAAATGTATCTCACCTGGGTGATAGACGAGACAGGGACAGGTTTATTTTATTGCACTCGTTATAATCTCTCTCTTTCTGTCTGTCTGTCTGTCTGTCTCTGTCTCTGTAGGTCGAGCACCGCAGCACTCTAATCGGACACAGTGGTGGTGTTCATGCTTTAGCCAGCAGCTCAGGTCCAAACTTCCTCACTGTGTCTGAGGATCACAGTCTCAGAACCTGGAGCGTCAAAACGGGTGTGCAGTCTTGTCGTCATGTCCGCTATCTATTCTGATATTCAGACACTTCGCATGTTGTACTTGTTGGGGGCAGCCATGGGTTTGTGGTTAAGAAACAAGCCTTGTGACTAAAAGGTTTAATCCCCACAAGTGAAAGTGAAGTGACTGACCTACTGTGCTTGCACACAGACGAATCTGATCTTTGAATTTAATCCGTCTGTGCAGTGAAACACACACTAGTGAGCACACACACTAGGGGGGAAATAAATCCTATCCACGGTGCCCAGGAAGCAACTGGGGGGTTAGATCCCTTGTTTAAAGGCACAACAGTCATGTCTTGTTTGGTATGGCAGACAGAACCAGCAACATGGGGCAGCCGTGGCCTAGTGGTTAGGGAACTGGTCTCGTGACCGGAAGGTCCCAGCACAGGGCATGACACGACTGAGAGGTGCACGGAGGTCACATTTCCAGCAAGCACAGCTGGCAAATAGTTCACTTTCATTTTCACTTTCACATTACGCTCACAAGACTCACAAGGTTCCCTAACCTCAAGCCACGGCTGTCCTCCAACGACATGACACGACTAAAGTAACTTAAGCAAGGCACCGACCCTGCAACTATTTCCTGGGTGCCCACCGCTCCGAGCAAGTGTGTTGACAGCCCCCTAGTGTGTGTGTTCACTAGTGTGTGTGTGTAACTTTATTTTATTTACCCAAGGTCAAGGTTCCTCAGGTTGCTCAGTGTGCAAGCACAGAGGTCAATGAGTGGCTCATGTTCCCCTTTCTAACTGAATAATTAGAAAATAACAACTTACAATAATTTTATTTGCTTCATTTCATCCTCTTATATTTAACGTGTGTGTGTGTGTGTGTGTGTGTGTGTGTAGACATACCTCCCAGACAGATGGAGAGTATAAGTGCGATGTGTTTCCTGGATGATGTGCTGGTGTGTGCTTTCGGCTCACTCAGACTGGAAATGTGGCAGCAGCTCAAACTTATTTACTCCAATAAGGTGAATTTAATTATTATTTAATTCATTGATGGTGGTTGTGGTGATAGTAATAAACTCGCTGACCAAACTGCACATGTATCATCATTATAGGTAAATTTCAGAATCAACGACTGGAGTTTACATAGGGGAAAATTCAGTTATTTACATGGAGTGGATTTTTGGGCTGTTTATTCAGATTATTACAACAACCTGTGTGCGGTTCATCATTGTTGAGGTAGTCGGATGTTTATATTGACTATTGAAGCGTCTGATACAAGATGGTGTTTAGTATTATATAGAGCACTTTCTTTTGACCACATGAATCACTTTAGGCAGACTGAAAAAGCAGACAGGCAAACCCACATACATGCACAGATACATCCTGTCTGTCTTTCTGATTGTCATTTTATAGTATGTCGATATGTATAAAGAGTTGTGTGTTGTTTCTGTGTGTGTGTGTGTGTGTGTAGCTGGGTGATAGCTTTATCATTGCACTATGCAGTTTGCCGGATGAGCAGTTAGCGGTGAGCTGCAGTGACGCTTCAGTGAGTGTGTGGAAGCTGGAGAGAGACTCACAGCAGTGTATCACAGGGTAATCTCACAGTCACATAGCAAAATCTAAAATAGAACATTTTTAAAAATGCACAGTAAATGATTTAAAAATAAACATTGTACACATAAAGAGCGAAAAACTGCAGAAATGTATAATACAACAGAATAAAACGTTTATTGAATAAAATAAACAATTCAAAGAATATAAAAGAAAATAAATAATTAACTAAAATAAAAACTGTGAACACCAAAACAGACTATGTATTTTTAATTAAATTACTAATTAATAACTAACAATAATTAAATGATTGTAATAAATAATAAAAAATTTAAAAAACACCTGTAAATTTGACAGTACATTTTAATTTTGTACTAATTCTTATTTCAGTCTGTCTAAAATTTCCTCGTACACTCTGGAGAGCAGCGTGGCGTCCCTGCACTACTGCACCACTCTGCTGGGAGTGTGTATGGACTCCAACATTATCGACATCTTGCCGACTGCACGAGGAAAACATCAGAAAGTTAATGAGTAAGAAACACACACACACACACACACACACACACATGCACACACAATTTTCACCATCATGCAGGCTTAAAACCAGTTACTATATTTATTTATTTATTGCTTATTATTTATATATTTATAATAAATATATACATTACTAATATTTCGACACAGATTGTCTGTCTGTCTGTAATTATAGTATTAGCTTGAGTCTTAGCCATGTTTAGCCCCCCCAAGTTTATCCAGTTCTTTGGGATCTGCAGAAAAACAGTGTAAGATCTTTCCAAAAGCTCAGTTTTAGCGCCTGGTGCTTTAAATGATAATGAGTCACTCTTCACTCTGCCCTCTTTGGCCACTGGCTGTGTCTATAGGCATATTACCTAGATGACTGATGGGAAGTAAGGTCAACTGTAATGTCTGACACGTCCAGAATTTTGTGAAAACAAAAAAAACTATAAAAACATAAAAGCAAACAGAGACATATGGCTATAAACATAATTACACATTTGGCTAAGGTAACATGACATGCCACAGTCAAATACAGAAGTTCTTGCTGCCCATGCCAGCAGCAATGGTGCACGCAGAGAGCTGCCAAGCCCAGCGCAAAGGGATATCCATAATCCAGTATATTAATCATGGACTGGTGTTTAATACCATTCCACTGTGTTTATTCTGATCTTTAGATTTTTAGCATCTCTATATCCTTATAAATAGACAGGCTAAATAGTGGACCAAAAGCAGACCCTTGTGGGATGCCATATTGCATACAGACACGTTTGGTTCACATTTTTATGAATGATTGTTGTTGTCTCAGTTTGCAGTATCGCATGCAAGTGTTGGCAATAGAAAGAAATGGTGAAAATGGCTTGTGGCTGCTGGGAGAGGAAGATGATAGGATTGACGTGGCCTACCTGGTTAGTAAACACACACACACATGCACACACACCACACCTATACACTAATACTGATACAGTAATGCATCACACGTTTTTGCTACACGTCAATACTAGGCTGATTCCAAACGTTTAAAAAATATTAAATGTCCAAATTTTTATTATGATTTACAAAATTTGTCCTGAGGTTTTAACTGTGAATAAACCTTGGCTGTGTCTCCTTCAAGATTCACATTTATTCATCCCTTTGTTTGTAGCATGCTCGTTACAGAGGAGAAGAAAGTCAAAGTGAAAGTGGAGGAAGGAAAAAACGGCGAAAAGGAAAACAGAAGGAAGTATCAGAAGGATGGCTGTTTTTGGATAGAAACGCCAAGCTGAAATCAAATGCTGATCAGTCACAGCAGGAAGATTCAGCAGACCATCATGATGATCCTCAGGAGCAAGAAACAGAGGAGGGGAAATGCGAGAGCAAGTACAGAATCACAGCCTCTGCTTTACACAATGGTGCGTAAAATGATAAAAGTAGAATAAATTACAAATCAGTAGATTTAAGAATGTGATATGTAAACATTAATATGTAATTGGTGTAAAAAAAAAATATTTAAATGACAGTATTTATAATATTCTTGTAATTATTAAAGCACTTAATTGGTAAATTTTTATATTTATATTAATGATAGGATACACAAAGTTTAGTTTAGTGTAATTTAGTGTTTTTGTGTGTGTGTATATATATATGTATACTTGTGTATTTGTGTGTGTACAACATTACACACTTTAATACAATAAAAATACACTTAGGTACATGAGGAAATTGTGGAAAACACAACAGAGACATATGTTAAATATAGATACTAAAAACAAATTGAATACTGGGAATCCTGTCGGTCTTCATTAAACCAGTTAGGAGCCCACACTCATTAACAGTACTCTGGCTGAGATGTCTTCTGTGTTGTATTGTTTTATCCACAGGACTGGTTGTATGTGGAGATTCAAAGGGTCACATGTGGTTTAACGAGACGCCGAACCTGAACACTTGGAGTCCAAGACGACCTGTGAGTCTGATTCCAGTCCATGTTATGAACTTTTCTCATAGTTCAGCAGAAATTTTATCCAGTAAACAGCATAATTTACTTTTAACCATTTAACAGGCTTACTGCCCTTATTTGATTAGCTATTCTCTCAGATTTACATATGTATGGTAACACTAAAGGTCTGATTTGTAACTTTACCTTGTCCAAAAGCTCTTGTCTAAACAAGAAAGGAAATCTGATGGTTTGTGTTGCGCTGTTATAAGAAAATAATCAGCAATAGGTCAACCTGACAGTTAAAGGCTAAGCACCACATAATATAAAAGTGTCAAACACATACCTGACTTGTGATAATCTATAGTCAGAAAATGTTTTATTTTTTACAAATTCAAGAATAACATCTTAAAAGATGCCCTTGTTTAACCACGCTGTTTGGAAACTGGCGTGTGCGTCGCACATGTGTCATGTGGTGGACAACAACATTAGCAAATGCACCCATGGTAATGCAAAAATGACAAAAAGTGGTGTTTAATTTCCTTATCATATCCAGTCAACCCCACTGTCACTACAGACTCATGCTCTTTATCAAATGGTGTTTTACCGCGTCATTGTTCACTGCTGTTCACCAGTGACGTCACATGCAGTGTCAGGAATTTCCATAGCCTTTTAAAAACAGGAGACTTCATGAAATGTATGCACTATTGTCACTATTGTCCACAATATCGGTGGACTATACTTTAAAGTGACTGAATCTACACTGTAGTAAACATCACATGAATTCTGCAGGTGCACAGTGACAAGATCAGTGTGCTGCGTCTCACAGACAGCATCATCATCTCAGCCTCGAATGACAGGACTGTCAAACTGTGGGACAGAAGCACAAAGAAACAGGTTTGTGTTTGTGTGTGTGTGTTGTGCAGTAGTATGAGATGTTTAATCCATCTCTTTCTCTTTCTCTCAGCTGGGTCTGTTTGTGTGTGATGCTCCGGTCGAGGTGCTGCAGGTGAACCCGAATGATCCAAGCCAGATCGCATGTGGAGACGCACTGGGGCAAATCTACTTTCTGTCCTGGAGAGGATAATTAATCACTTTTTAACACAGGGCCCTATAGGTTTGGATTTATTTTTCCCTTAATAATAAACACCACCATTTATGAACCTAATTTTGTGTTTACTTGTGTTATCTTTGTCTAATAATAAATTTTAATTTGTTTGGTGATCTGAAACATTTAAGTGTGTCAAACATGCAAAAGAATAAGAAATCAGGACGGGTAGATTATAAGGAACTAGGGCTGTCGAAGTTAATGCGATAATAACGCATTAACACAATCTTAAATTATCGCGATTAAAAAAATAGTGCCGTTAACTCAAATTCTAATTTAGCCCTGCGATTCACCCGTAGTTCATGTTGAGGCTTGTCGTGCACTACTTCAGTAAGAGTAAGGCTGCGTCCGAAATCGCATACTTCTGTACTGAACAGTACGTCAAAACAGTACGCGAGCGTGACTAGTGTGTCTGAATGTGCAGTATACATCAAGCAGTACGCAAAAAGTTCCCGGATGTTGTACTGTTTGGGGTTTGAGTGATAGTGAAAGATCTGTTAAACGGGAAGTTTCATTTCAATCGTTTCATTTCTATTAAGAAGAGTATGATAATCAAGTCAAGTCAAGTAGTTTTTATTGTCATTTCAACCATATACAGTGTTGTACAATACAACAATAAACAACGCAATACAACGTAAAGTGCACGAGTGCGTCATTGCACATGCTTAGCACTCGTGCACTTTACGTTGTATTGCGTTGTTTATTGTTCTATGTAGCACCTTGGTCCTGGAGGAACGTTGTTTCGTTTCACTATGTACTGTACAACACTGTA
>JAOVVF010000048.1:22368025-22379312 GCA_028565595.1 Duopalatinus emarginatus
GATCAGTAATCTCCTGCTCCAGATGATTCAGGAGTCGTTCAGTTTGACTCAGTTCAGCTTTCTCCTGAGCTCTGATCTGCTCCGTCACCTCCGAGCGCTTATACTCCATGTAGCTGATCAGCTCAGTAAAAATCAACTCAATGTCATCTACTGCTGCTTGTGAACACCTCTGTTAGGACACACACACCAGTAACAGCAAAGCTTCATTTCGAAATGTGTTTTTTTTTGTGTGTTTAGAAGAATCATTGTTCATGTCTCACCTTAATGATGTCCAGAGTCTGTTTCAGTTCCTCCATCTTCATCTGCTTATCCTGGATCCTCTGTTGGAATTTCATCTGCTTTACTTTGAGCTCGTTCTGTGACCAAATAAAAAAAGTGAAAATAATAAAAATTAGTAAGATGGTTTCTGCATCATGAGATAGTTTTATGTGCACTGGAGACTGGGAGAGATCATATTTTTATTCCAGAAGCATTAAGATTTTTTTCAGCTTCAGCACTTGCTGATTTCTCCATCTGATATTCTTACATAACACCATGCTGGAGTAAACAGCTACGCTTCCACCCAGTTCTACACAGCTGGTTGGGCAGTGGTGCCCTGTAAACACAGAAGGTCAGGTGTATTTGCTCACTTTCTCAATCCAGTATAACCTGTTTACTTCACTTGCTAACCAACATGATATCTGCCGAAGATAGCGTCTCTGTCCTGGATCTATCCTTGCTTCTGTTACCCCAGGCTTGCTCAGTGGGAGTTACGACTTCCCATCTAGCACATCCGATTTTGCTACAGCAGCGGTATAAACTTCTTCGAGCCCTTTAGCAAACCATGAGTTGCCGTTAGTCAGCGGAGGCTGGTCAGTAGAGGGTGCTAGGTTGTTGCCCTTCCTGGTTTACTATTGTCGGCACCCCGACTTCTTGACCCCGTTACAGGCCTGATTATAATTCTCAAAGAAATAAGTTCGACTTATTCTATAAACTATAATCAAAAGATCCTAGTTCAACAAAGCTTTTTGGAAGATTCAGCAGGCTTCTTTATTGTCTCGAGGCAATGGTGAGCACCTTTCTAGTAGAATTCTGGTCTGAGTTCTTGAATCCTGATTTACCTTTACTAGTTTCAGATACTCCAAGAATTTAACTAAGCACTCTTGTAAGTCGCTCTGGATAAGGGCATCTGCCAAATGCCAAATTCTTCAAACTTCAATCATCCAGTCCACCAAACACCAAATGAGTCAATGGCAGAATAAACTGTCTGGCATTGGCAAAGAAGATTTGGCAAATGTTTCATGGGTGCAACCCATATACTCAGCTCTGCTGCTCATCCCACAAATGCAGGTTCCTGACAGTTGTGGCAACAAATGGGAAATTAACAGGATTTCCTACGGTATAAGATTTACTGCCAAGAAGCATTGTTACAACAAATTTCCTTACTTTTTGTGCAATAGATACAGTATAATCCAACAATATACAGCACTTTAGAGATGTCTAATATTGTCTTATTAGATTTTTATTTTACTAACATATCCGTATGTTTCTGTAATGTAATGATTTATACTGTACCATCTATCTGAGCACATCAGAGCTGTGATTTATCATCATTTTAATGACTATTAATCTACTGATTTAATTTTATGTCAATTAAAAAATGACTGATTTTGACAGCTTTGGCATCCTGCAGTTTGTATTAGCTTGTACTGAGATGTTTGTTGAAACTGACAATATGGCACATACAGCGCCACATGGAATATTTTTCACCAGCCACCACTGGTACAGATGTTGGTATATAGATATAGGTATCATGAAAGTGACTTATTCTAGCACATCTAGCCTTTACTGTGACTGTAAATGCTGTGGGAGGTTTGTTGGGTGTTGGTTGCTGAATACACCGACTGGTCTGTCCTATCTAACGCTTCTTCACCAACATAAAACGTGATCATTCAATTTAAAAGAATAATGAGGTCCAGTTCTCACCTGTTTTTCAATTCTTGCTGCTTTAGTTGGAACCGTATCATGATCTTTATGTTCATCCATCGTACACAAGTAACAGATGAAGCTTTGGTCAGTACGACAGTAGATCTCGATCAGTTTGTCATGCTCAGAGCAGATCTTCTTCTGAAGTTCTGCACAGGCTTCTACTAACTCGTGCTTCTTAAAGGCAGGAGACTGATAGTGAGGTTTAAGATGATCTTCACAATAGGAGGCCAGACACACCAGACAGGACTTCACAGCTTTGTGTTTTATCCCAATGCAGGAATCACACTCCACATCTCCAGGTCCAGTGAAACAGGGAGCAGGAGAAGCAGCTTGGAGTTCAGTCTTCTTCAGTTTCTCCACCACTTCAGCCAGCATGTTGTTCCTGAGTAGAACAGGCCTTGGGGTGAAAGTCTCTCTACACTGAGGGCAACTGTAAATACCCTTCAGATCTTCCCCGTCCCAGAAGCCATTAATACACACCTTACAATAACAGTGTCCACAAGGAGTACTAACTGGATCCTTCAGAAGATCCAGACAGATTGGACAGCAGAACTGATCCCGACCTACTGAAATATTGGCTTCTGCCATTTTCCTGCACTCACATACCATTAGAAATAGAACACCACTCTGAGTTTTCGCTCCCGAGTTTCATTTTCTCTAAAGTGAAACGGTTGTGTGTGTGTGTGTGTTATATTGTGACAGAGAGAGTGGGTGTGGACCTAAAGATAAGGGAAGATAATTTTTTAAAGGAAACGTGCAGCTACACAACAAAAGAGGGTTGTGGGGGCAAATCCGTTCAAGAATTTATTCCACAAATCTTTACTGTGTATTTTAATGTTTGATGTTTTTACATCACTGAGAGGTTTGTGAATGAAACATGACTGCTATTCAACTCAGACACACATTCATGTCATTCCTGATGCAGATTAAATGAAGAAAAACAAACTAAAACAACATGTAAATATTTCGAATATTAATCATTTGAATGTATTGAGACTCCTGAAGAAATATCTGTGTCCTCATGTTAAAGTAATGACATGAAGACAATTACAGAAACTAAACACAAACTGGTGAGGAAAATCAGGTGAAAATTTGTTTTGGTTTTCCATTTCCATCCTGGTAAAGTCCTAGTCCTGTCTTTTCCTTCATCACTACACATCATCAGCTAAATACCCAGCAAAACAGGCAGACTATAATAAACAATAGGGAGTATTTCTCTCATTACAATGCATTATAAAACAAAAATAATTCACTACACTCACTACAGAGACCTAAAAAAACAAAAGAGTTTGGTTCTTTCTGACAGAAGGAACCTGAAGACTTGATGGTAGAAAAGCCAGGACAACACAGAGGACAGACTAGAGTACAGTACTAGTTCTCAGAACACTGCCAGCAACTTAGTCTAATCCCCACAACATGAACTCAAGACTCATCTGAGGAACCACTCGGCAGATCTTAAACAGACAGTAACAGGTGGAACAGCATTTAATATTGTAATTATTATTATATTGTAATTATTTAGCAATTTAGAGAACGTTGTATTTATAAGCCTTGTGTATAAGCCTTGTGTATGTATAAGTCTTTCATATAAGAAATTGATATGTTAATTACATTTTACTATTTACCCATCCATTATTATTTACATTGTTTGGAGATGTGTTTGGATTAAAATTATTAAAATAAAAATGAAATGACTGATTTTGTGCATGTTATACTGTGACAGAAAGAGTGGGTGTGGACTTAAAGATGTGGGCGAGTTCATAGACAGCCAGCACTGACTGTCAGATAATTTTAATGCAGGCACTTTTCAATAGTGTCCTGTAATTAGCTATTAGACTACACAATGTTTTTATTTAAGGCTCATATTCACCCCAAAAGCACAGCTGTACCTACGATTTTATGATTTCCCAAACACTTTGAGAGTCCATTAGAGAAACCTTCAGAATGTTAAAATGTTAATTCTATGCTGCCCAAAGCCTTTCAATGTAAAATCAGCATCACCCCTAATAAATTAAGGATTTCAGACAATGAAAAAAATCATTTAAAAAAATATCGTTTCCTACAGAGGTAAAATTAACTCCATCATTTAAAAATAACCCGGGAGTGTTAAACGTTATGTCAGGATGATCTACTATAGCCCCCTCAAAATCCAAGACAAACGTGGCCATTACATTGTTCACCCATTTTCTAGCTTTGTTTATTGTCCGTGGATTGGCAGATTTCCACTTGTGCCGCTGTGTGATGGAGGACAGAACGATCTTCATCTGAGGGAACTGATGGTGAAGATCAAGCAGGTCCTTCTTCATTGCTGCAACAAGTTCAAGGCTCCTCAGACACCCCAGATCATTGCTGCCACAGTGCACGAGAAGGATATCAGGGACTGATCTTCCATTAAGAGACTGGTAGAAGAAAGGGATAAGGGCCTGCCACTGCATTCCACCCCTGCCAAACCACTGGACCTGGGCATTCAGGCCAAGGTTAGTACCCATGGTCTCCCTTGCCCTCTCTTCACCACGGCGGACGTAGCTGTCTCCTATGATCCATATTCTGGGGCCTGTGGATAGACAGGGACGTATACTTAAATCATTACTGGGGTTTGTTATGGTAATTGGGGGGGGGTGGACCCAAAAGCAGAGCCTCTGGTTTATTTACTTTGATTTGATGTGTGTGTGATTTACAACAGCCTAAAAAAATAATGTGTGAGGAGATGTTTGATTGTTAACAGGGCGCTTGAGACCACTGAGTCAAAGCACAGAGTTTCACCACTGCTCTACTAGGGGAGTGTAAAAGCAGGTGGTGAAAAAAGCACTCAAAGGGGGTGGTAATAAAAAAAGGTGCTAACGGCAAACAAAGGAGACACTGAAAACAGCATGCTCTGGGGGAGACAATCATAGAAAATCAAAGACAAAATTAGCCTCAGCCCGAGGGTTGGAAATGTCTTTTAACTAAAAAGTTTACTCAGAAATAAATGAACTTAAATACTGTGAGCTGGACCCCTTGGGGCAGCTGTGGCCTATTGGTCTCATGACCAAAAGATCCCAGGTTCGATCCCTGTACAGGATGAGACATGACTGAGGTGCCCTTGATCAAGGCAACTGCTCCCAGGGCACCATGGATTGGGGCTACCCAACCACCAAGTTTACCTAGTCTAGCCTGCAACGGGGTCCAGTGTAACCCGTCACCGTAGTCCAGTATAGCCTGTTACTGCAGTCCAGTCTGATCAGTGATTTCAAAAAGGAAACTTATATACATTGAGGATTTGTGGGGAGGAGAAAGAAGAGGAGTTTAAGGAGGGGTGAATGTGGGACGTAGACAACAGAAACAGGTTAAGGAGGGGGTAGGGAGGGAAATGGGGAATAACACTTCAAGGACGGGCAGAGATGGGACATACAAATAGGTGTGAGACGACTTGGGGTAGTGATCAAAAGCAAATTGACCTTTTGGCATTTTAGAAAGCTAAAAGGCCAGCTAGATTAAAATGGAAAATTAAACAATGTATTCTCTCACCACAACAATCACTAAGTCCTCTCTTATAATGTGTGTTTGGTGAAGTCATAGGTTAAAGATTTTCAGAGTTACAAGTGTTTGTTCGGAGTGTGTGAATAGACGCAAACTGTGCTTTTCTACAAACATGTACATATTAAGTGAAGTGAAAGTGATCTATTTGCTTACTGTGTTTGCACACAGAGGAACGTGACCTCTGCATTTAACCTATTCGTGCAGTGAAACACACACACCAGTGAACACTAGAGGGCAATGAACACACTTGCCCAGAGCAGGGGGCAGTCCCAAAACCACAGCGCCCAGGGAGCAGTTGGGGGAATTAGGTGGCTTGCTCAAGGGCACCTCAGTCGTGTCTTGCTCTGGGCAGGGAGCGAACCCACAACTGGTTCCCTAACCACTAAGCTACAGCTGCCTAATTAACAGTAGGGGCTCTGACTGACACACACACACACACACACACACACACACACTCACACACAAAGGGGACAGAGAGATCTGTATATAAACGAATAAATACATAGGAAAAAAGACGGTATTATTTATGCCTGTGTGTGTAAAGACCATAACTATATGGACATTATTTTTTCCCTCGGTCTTGACTAGCCTGTGCACCTCTCTGGCAGATTATTGACCCCTTACAGGGTTTTAGTATTTTTTTTGTAGTAAAAAGAAACTAAAAAGGCCTATAAAGTATTATATTCCTGTTTTTATTAAAAAACCTTTATAAACACTTAATCTTGGATCACATTCTCAGAATAAGATTACAATGTGCTGTGTTGGGATCCAGAGTTAGATGACAGAAATCTAAATCAAATGTCCACAGAACATTAAATCCACTATAATGTATTACAATAAATGTGTGAGACACCTGTCTGTCCTCCTAATGCCACTATACAGTAAACATTATAAATATTTCAGGCAACTTCTCTTACCATGTAAAAGGACTTGACTGAATTCCTCCTCACAGATTTCTTGGACATGTCTTTTCAGATCTGAGAGAGATGTCCTGACTCCAACAAATGAGAGATCCTGACTGACAGTGATGTTGGGCGAGTCCTCACATTCAGGAAAAACACAGAGAGATGGGAAGTTCTACAGAGAGGAAACACATAAAAGACACATACAATTTATTGTTGCTGTAATTAACTTTTAAGAGGAAACTTTGTGAGCAACAGCGTTACCTGGAGGAAGTGGATGTGATCGGGTGTGTCTGAAAGAAGCTCCATCTTAGTGACTCTCCTCTTAAGATCAGCAATCTCCTTCTCCAGATAATTCAGGAGTCGTTCAGTTCGACTCAATTCAGCTTTCTCCCGAGCTCTGATCAGATCTCTTGTTTCAGAGCGCTTTTTCTCCATGTAGCTGATCAACTCAGTATAGATCCTCTCACTGTCATCTACTGCTGCTTGTGAACGTCTCTGTAACACACAGGGACACACACAGACACACGGAGAGACACACACACACACAGACATACAGAGAGAGAGACACACAAATATTTGAGATATATGTGATTACACGTACATGTTGGTTTGTTTAGGAGGATCTCGGTTCACTTCTCACCTTAATGATGTCCACAGTCTGTTTCAGTTCCTCCACCTTCATCTGCTTATCCTGGATCCTCTGCAGGGATTTCAACTGTAACTTCTTTAACTCTTTCTGAGTCAAATACAATGCAATCACTTGGAATTAATTGCTTGGATCATTCATGTTCTACAAAGAGTAAGTAAACAACTATATTTTATTATCTGTAAGATTTACTATAAGAACGTTGTCGGCTACGTATTGACTTTAAACACTAAGAACAAGATGACTGTTGGGATAAATTGCTGGACTGTGCTAGAACATTCTGTTTCGCTGATGTGTTGCACGCTCGGCCTTGAGTGCCCTTTTTTCCCCTCCTTTTTATCTGTCTTTTCCATGGTCACCAGGCTAGAGCATGCTCTAGGCTCGTGAACATCTTCTGTATTCAATCACACTTCTACAGCTCACTCACTTGACCAATCACATATATTCATACACTATATAATCCTCTCATTCTTCACAATAAACCGGAATTCTTGATTCACTGTACACTCTGTGTCTGTGTGACCTTGATTCTCCGAGCAGCTCGCGTGCAGTACGGAGGGTGACTGACCTGCATCTGGTCCTAAAACAACTTTGTTCAGATCAACCCTAAACCTAACAATGACTATCATATATAACGGACTAAATCAATTGAAACAAAGAGGAAATTAGATTCAGAACAGAATTAACACTTGCAGTTCTCACCTGTTGTTCAGCTCTTTCAGTTTTAAGTGCAACTGTAGAGTGGCCTCTGTGTTCATCCATTATACACAAGTAACAGATGAATCTTTGGTCAGTACGACAGTAGATCTCCATCACTTTGTCATGCTCAGAGCAGATCTTCTTTTGGAGCTCTGCACAGGCTTCAACTAACTTGTGTTTTTTAAAAACAGGAGACTGATAGTGAGGTTCAAGATGATCTTCACAATAGGAAGCCAGACACACCAGACAGGACTTCACTGCTTTGTGTTTTCTCCCAATGCAGGAATCACACTCCACATCTCCAGGTCCAGCGTAAGAGTGAGCAGAAGAAGCAGCTTGGCGTTCATGCTCAATCAGTTTCTCCACCACTTCAGCCAGCATAATGTTTCTTTGTAAAAATGGCCTAGGAGTGAAAGTTTCTCTACATTGGGGGCAGCTGTAGATCCTCTGTGGAGCTTCGGCATCCCAGAAATGATTAATACATTTCTTACAGAAACTGTGGCCACATGGAGTACCTACTGGATCCTTAAGAAGATCCAGACACACTGGACAGCTGAACTGGTCCTGATCTACAGAAATACTGGCCTCTGCCATTGTTCTGAGAGAGAGAGAGAGAGAGAGAATTGATTGTCATTGCCGGAAGTTTTCTTCTTGGTGTTGGTTTGTAAACTTCACTGTTCTTCTTTACCCACCTAATGCTTGAGGCATTAGCTAGGCCTTCAGGGGCACCAAAAGTTTTAACTGTGTGTAACACAAGAAACTGTGTGTAGTACCAGAAATAGTAATCTAGTCTTAGAGCGGACCTGGTTAATTTGTGACAAATACAGAAAAATACAGAAATACTGTATGGGTATTAATAACCATTGTTTATGACCTGTATAATAATAATTATTGGGTATTTAATGATGCTCCTCAACTGTTATAGTCTGATGTTTCAGCAATGGGACATTTAGATATATAACGCTAGATGTTTTAGTAGCGGGCCGTCTGATAGAATGGAACTATTTTACCTTAGGGAAACATACAGATCGCAGTTTTACGTCCTCTTTATCTTAAAATCTATCAACAAACGCTGATAACAAAACGCAATAATACAGTTTAGGTTTGTGCTTTATCGTGAGATATTGTGTGCTGCAGGCGTAGATCAGTACACCAGTGCCAAGATCTCACAATATAGCACTCCCTCTTGTGCATTATTACTTAAGTATTACATGAAGCTAATCCTCCCAGATACAGTCACATACAGCAGCCAGATCTAACCGACAGAGGAAGAGGCATTACAGTTATTTTTAGTGAGACTCGAGGAGTCACACACTAACCTTAGCACACATTTAAGGCATTTAAGAATCTTTATTCTAATTCCTGCAAAAGGTGGTCGAGACCACTCAGCGCATCATAGATGCACAATTACCTGGCATCTGTTCGCGGAGTGCACGCAGCATCATCAGTGACTCCTCCCACCCTGTATAACCTCCTGCCCTCTGGGCCAGAACCACTCGGTTCGGGAACAGCTTCTTCCCATTATCTGTTACAATACTGAACTCCTCAATACACACATAACTATCCACTATACCACACTAGATCAGGACAACTACTGCCCCCATTACACACACTGGACTAATCTAACACAATACACTCACTGTTCACTGGACATTCGATCCTTTAACCACTGTGCTTATTTATTCTGCATTCGTTTAAATCTATTATCACTATTTTTTATCCACATATCCTTATTTATCTTATAGTGTGGTCTATTTATCACACTGATAATTGCACTAGGCTTTGTTTTAATTGCACAGTTTTTCATATTTGCAGTTTTTTTTTTTCATATTTGCACTTTGACCCTGCACACTTCTGGTAAATGCTGAGCAATGACAATAAATTGGTTAATCAGACTCTAACAGGACCTACTCATAATGGTGGTCACAGGTCTGATTTAATATAACATTTTATTAAACATAAAAAATGTAGTCCCACTTTTACGCAACCAGAAGCTATTCAAGATCATTAGCTAATCTCATGTGCACTTTACCACAATATCAGGTCAAACGTACATTTACAGCTACTGCAAATAAGTTTTATCAGTAAACTTCCAGAGTTATCAGCTTTGATTGGATCACCGTCCGACCCCACAAGACTTCAGATCAGGTGGCCGAATACTTACAGACTGCAAAAATTTTAATCTAGCAGTTATCAAACCCCTAACTAAAGTCTGACCTAGACCCCTGTCAGCTGTCCAACTATTCACTTACCTATCTAAATAATTGAATTCAGGTGTATTAATCACTACTGTGTAGAAAACCAAGCCCCTGGACATGCAGAAGGCTTCTCCAAACATTAGTGAAAGGATCCACCGGTGACCTTCTTTGTGTGCTCTGTGCCTATTAAAGAATACAACTGAGCTATAAAGCAGTCTTGTTTGAAACACACCTGGGATGCCATGCAATGCTAGTGGTGCACCAGTCTAACCATTCTGTTGTATTCTCAGCTGTAGGATTTCTGTCTTCCACAGTGTGTTGCATGACATCCCAGATGTCTTCAATAACACTGTAAACTTGTCAGAGACGTTTGTAGATGTCCCAGGGGTCCCATGGAATAGCAGATAAACAAACTACATACTATTATAGAGCCACCACCAGCCTGTGTATTTAAGAATGGGCTCGTCTGTACCAGCTTTCTGCTATTTTTGACCAAATGTATTTAATATTTCTCTCACACACTGCAGGTAAACAGCATTAACAGGCTGTAAACAGGAATGAACATCAACTTATAAACACTCTCGGTGATTTACTGTTAAAACCAGTCTAATTACAGGTCTATTAACACCAGGAGACACATAAATAAATAAACATCTCACCTACAAGTAGAATCAGACAACCAGCTCCAGTCTATGCCCCCCCCCCCCTCTTCCCGCCAAAACCTATTCAAACTGTGCGTTCTCCTTCCCAAACATTCCACAGCGAGCCGTTTGGGTTTGGCCGTAAAGCAGTTGCTCTAGCCAGAAACTGCGTCAAGTAAAACTGTCGTAAAGTTCTTAAAGGGCCAGCGCCTAGTTAGAGTTACTCTTGTTGTACTGAGTTGTACTGTCATACGTTCAGTCTACAGTCTAATCCTGTCTTCAGTTCCTATTTACCCTTAAATTTACATTAGAATTGTACAGTAATTA
The DNA here is from genome assembly GCA_028565595.1 of Duopalatinus emarginatus. Classification (NCBI taxonomy): domain Eukaryota; kingdom Metazoa; phylum Chordata; class Actinopteri; order Siluriformes; family Pimelodidae; genus Duopalatinus; species Duopalatinus emarginatus. The sequence goes on from JAOVVF010000048.1 coordinate 22,378,929, forward strand.
TAAAAAGAGGAAATACAATTTACAGTACAAAATATTTACATATATCTACTTAAGAAAAGAGCACAAATGTTTAGACGAAAAAGAACCAAACCTGAAATTAAAGGGAAGATCCAAAGACTTTAGACCAGACATGGGCAAACTACAGCCCGGCAGGGCTTTTTAAATCCGGCCTGCCGAACTTATTATTAAATTACATTTTATTATAATTAAACCCTTCATTTTACCTTTTCCCCAATTGATGGCACACTCCAAAAACATTGACCTTTGTTTGAGTGTGATGTGTTACTCTCTACTTCACTTCACTTTTGCTTTGAAGTTTGAGTCCTTCAGTAAAAATGAGCAGACCTAAGAAAAGAAAAATACACACGGAGTGCCGAGTGTTTA